>JAPMOB010226872.1:10146-52922 GCA_029875015.1 Lepomis gibbosus
GATTTATATAAGTTAACCTGTTCCTCAGAAGGTGGACTCTAACTTGTTTTAACAAGCTGGGTAAAAGGTAATGCCCTGGCAGTGTTTAATAGCTTTGGTTTTATATTTGTTTTGATTACATCAATATTTAAGTTGAGATTTACAAGAAATGTTATTGCTACTGTGCAAAGTGATTATTAAAGTGATTATTCAATTTTATAAACAAACGCACAGACATAGCAGCAATATTGAGCCTCTCATCTAACTTGTCTGTTGTGAAATGCTGAACTATTTAAAACAGTAAATTAATAGGAAATAGTATAAAATAGTAGTGACTAGTGAATCCAGGAAACAGTCTGTCTTTTATAGGCCTAAATCTCTTTCAAATAATTTTCAGAAAGGAGATTTGTCTGTTCAATACAGATTGCCAGCATTCACTGTTTACTTAAGCATCTTGCAATTTACTGCAGACACTGATGGTTGCCTCACTTTTAAGGGTGACACAGATAGGTTCTGGGACTGAGACTAGCCCACCTAAGAAGGAGGAGGGGGGGATTAACAACAGAACTTTGCTGCTTCAACGCTTTGAAAGTGAATGTTGCATAGTAAAAACCCTCAGAAGATCCAAATAACCTGTGCAAAGAGCTTTAACAGTCGACCGTAAAATTTTTACTGCACCCTTCAGACTGTTGTAATAGTGAGGTGTTCTCACCTTACCTGGGCCTGGGTTGTCAGGTCACTGCAAGGGTGCAGCTGGTGCCCCTGAGCAGTGGAAGTGCACATTGAGCCACTTGGCATCACGGCGATGCCATACACGCGTCTCCTCCGACTGGCAGGAGCGCGGCCGGCCCTGGCTGTCCATGTACTGCGTCAGGCGGATGTAGGCAATGCAGGCAGCCTCCTCGCCGATCAGATGGACGTGGGGGTTGAGGATGGTGGTGTGCACTGGCTTGCTGTTTTTACTAAGCACTGTGGTGATGGAAATGTGCACTTTCAGCTGTTTGTAAATTGACTTGTTAAGTATAGCTGATTTGAGAGCATTTAGACTATTTACAGCTGCTATAGGCAACCCGTTGGCAGCTTCAAACAGCAGGAGGAGCTCACTGTTGGATAACTGAGTGAATTTCACATTGACATTAAATGCATTTGAAAAAATGGACATTTTAAAGTTATCTCACTTATCATTTTACAGATATTTCCCCCAAAATTCAGCATGACATCAGGTGCGTTTTGGAAAATCTGAATCTCTACTTGGACCTTAAAGTTTTGTTTGTAACTCCACAAATACACGTTTGGACAGGTAGAGACAAATGGTTAATACCACCGCCACTCTGATGACTTTATACCAAAGATTTCTGAATGGATGAAAGGACAGCTGCAATGATAACATGATCTACAACAGTTTTAATAGCCAATTTAGTCCTTTTCTAATTAAAAATGTCCCAAATTTACTGGGTGCAGCTTCTCAAACATGAATATTTGCTAAGTTGTTGTTCTTGTTCTATAATAGCAAATTCGAGTTGTTTGAATATGTCAACTTGGGCTTTAGGAAATTTCAATTAACATAATTGCTAGGTTTATATTTAATAAAAAGAATCCTAAGAATCCTACACAAAAGGGTAAAAATATCTAATGCCTTATTTTTATCTGAATGAGCTTGGTCACTTCTGACATGAGATTGTACTTCAAGTTGCCTATTGTTCATTTTTGTCGGCAGCGAAACCTACAAGAAAAGAGACTTTAAAGTTACTGTGCGGAATTTTTGACCACTTGTAGAGTTATGGAGCAGTTTTAAGCGTATCATACATGGGCATAAAGACACATGGTTTCACCCTCTTACACTGACTGGCACCTGGTGCCTGTAACATGCCAAGAGACGTGGCCATGTGCCCACTAAGGCCGTGAAGAAGACTGCAAGCTAGCACTTTACCGTAAACACTGTTCAATTTAGAATAAATAAATTTAAAAATCAATACATTGTTTAGGTCTCAAGGATATACACAATGTGTTTTTTGTGAGAATGTAAACATAACTTTTGTGTAAGAACACTCCATAGGGCACCTTTAATTTGGGAAAAGCACCACTTTATACTTTAGTTTGTCATTAATCTATGTCTCTCCCACCACCCCCAATAATGTCTTTTAGAATATAAATTTCTTTTACTTTGATTAAAACACTAATTTTAGACTGAACTTGTGTCAACAAAGGGCTACTTTTGTGTGCCTTTAGATTTAAAAAAGAACAATCAAGCACTACAGTAAATAGACTACAGAAGACTGAGTCACAAACAAATAAAAACAACAGTAAGCAACTTACAGTTCTCAAAGTAGAACTTGTGGAAGTCCATGCCCTCCACCAGGTTTCCAAGAGCCTCCGGTTCAAAAGAAGTCAGTCCAGGGTCACAGATTCTCCTGTCAGAGGAGAGCACAACCAGAAATAAACTTTAGCTTTAGAATTTATCCTGCAGTGAAGGAGGAGAAAGCTGTGATAAGATCAAGGTGTATGTTGAAGCCCAAAAAACATTTTACTCAGCCTCAAACAAGGCACTTAGAGGATGACTTTTACACACAGAAGTTTAAGTTGCAAACTTACGTGTAAGCCTCAAAATCGCCATTGTTGATGGCTTCAATCAGCTGCTCTGTCATTTTTATTATCTCCTGTTTACGAGCTGAAAACAGAGAAAAAATGAATGACGGAAGACAAGCACAAGGGGTTAAACAGTCAGAAATCATTTGGAAGTTGAACAAACACAGTGCTCCTCATGCTTTCCCTGAACTTACTGGAAACCTCTGACATTTGAGATAAATTTATCACATGGGCACCGCCTCTGGTAATATTGACACTGACATTTGAAGTCACCCTGTACAAAACACCACACGATGTCCACTCTCAATGTTAAACACAGAAATCAAAAGTATTTTATGTTGTGTGTAATGCCCCCATTCACTCATCGTTACTGAAATACCACAGAAATGCAGAGAATGAGAAATGTTCATTAGAAAAACATCAAACTAGAAAAGCACAAACTGCATGCAAACACACTGAACATCAGTTTTAACTGAGAATAAACCAGCAGAGATGAATGCAAAGGTTTTGTTCACTTTTTAACAAACATGCAGCTGCTGAGCCAGAAAAGCCAGCTAGCAAATCCCCAACATGTGTTCATAGAGTCAGTTTATTTCCTCAAACCGTCTGCCATCAAGCAGCACAGAGAGTTGACGGACGGTATGAACACTGCTTCTGGGTGCCAGTAGATGGCAGCACAGGACAGCAGAGGCGAACAAGTGCAGTAAGTTGGTGGAAGGGGAGAGATTAAATTTTTCCTTTAATCTTATTTATTTGGTGCCTTTTTAATGCCAAAATGTCTGGTTTTGCTTGTAGGGTAGGGTTTTTTTATTGGACAGAAAAGGTCAGGACACAAAGGCCAGAGCTGAGAGTTGAATCAGGTAAACTGCTGCTGACTTACAGGATGGAGGTAGACAGTGAGGAGACAGCGTCTGGATCTGCTCCTCAATAGTGCTGCATTGGCTTAACACTGCACTGTCTGTACTAGTAGACTCACGGGCAGCCACTGCCCTCATCCCAAAACAAACAAACAAATAAAAACAGATGCACAGTGACTGCGAGCCTGAGACGATGTTTCTACAATCTTGTATGAACTCATTTGAAGCTGATCTATCAATACATTTTAAATTAATCGATTGTTTAGTCTGTAAATTTCTAATTAAACTAACAAAAAACACTACACCTGCAACAATTAGACATGAATCAATCAGTCGGTCGATAGAAAATTAATCTGCAACTATTTTGATCATAGATTAATCATTAAATCATTTTTTAAGCAAAAAAGCCAAATATGTGATATTACCAGCTTTCCAATATGAAAATTTGCGTCTTTTCTTTGTCATTTATGATAGTAACTCATGTAAACTGTATATTTTTGGGTTTTGGGACTGTTGGTCAAATATGACAAGATATTTAAATACATCTACCAGGTCAGTGGGAAGATTTAACAGGTATTCTTACTTTTTAATGTATTATAGACAAAATGAGTAATTGAGAAACTAATAGTTAGGTGCAGCCCTAAAAGTTCCCACAGCCCAGAACTGTTAATTAAGTTAATTCACATTAAAACAAAGAAAAAGATATTATCTTTACATCTGAGAAGAGTTGAGATTTGATTTTTCAAAACTTATCTAAATGGTTGCTGATTCATTTTCCATCCATCAACTATTCCGTTTATTGATAACATATTTAAACACTATAGTCTAACATTGTAAATCACAATACACCACCAGAAACAAAGGATCTGTACAAGCCGCTGTAGCCAAACCTTGCAGGGGACTTGTGCTCTAAAGTGAGTAAAATTTCAGAAGCTTAATGCACAAGTAACAAGTCCTACTCAATAACTAACTTGTATGGTGAAAACCCATTTTCACTTCCACACTACTTTCAAATTAAGCTACATCTGCACATTGCTGGTGCAACAGGCTGCAGAATTGTTGTTATGCAGTGGCAGAATGTGTGACATGCTGTTACTTTCTTCTTAATTAGAGGAGATGTTGTGCATGGAGGAGCTAGCAGTGTTTGAGTTTGTATTTCAAAGTAGACAAGACAAATTACATGACATTAATTTAGCAGATGCTTTCATCCAAAGCAACTTGAAATAAGTGCATCCAACCTCAGAGAAAGACTGAAGAGAAAAGGAACAACAGCCTCTCCATAATCCATTATGAGATCGAGTGCTGGTGAACCCACAGAAAGCTGCCTTAAGTAACTGGATTACCTCTTTTCAGGTAAAGCTGCAGGAAGCACTGTCCTACTTCATTAACCTGAAAACACCAAGGGGCCCACCCTCAACCTGAAGACGATTAGTGCAATGCTGTCACACACTCACGCACACCATCAATCAAAATGATGCACAGGTACCCGCATACGGTAGATGAACACAGGGATCTTGTATTTGAGCCTTTGCAGATCTGGAGGTAAACGCTGTAAGAGCAGTGTGTAAACCCTGACTAAAAGCTACTACGTGTTGGGCTTTTTTTGCGATTACAGCATCTTTAAAATAATTATAACTGCAAAAGTTTTTGTTTGTAAAAAATTAAACAATCCTGTTAAAACTGTGATGGGGACGTAAATTGGTTGCTTTCAGCTCATTCATCTCGGTGTTCTCGGGTTGGATCAGTGGGTGGAGAGGGTTACAGTACTGATTGCGGTTTGTCACACTGGGTTTTTTATTGTCAGAAATGTTCAGATTCTAAACATAGTGGCTTACAGATAAACTCCACAACAAGCTGAGAAAAGGCATAACTCAAAAATATCTCTTCACTAGGGCTGGCAATTTTCTATTAATCGGCTGATCATTTTCTTGTTTAGTCAATCTATTGTTTTGTCAAACATTAGCCAAAGGTGACGTCTTGTTTTGTCTGATCAACAACTAAAACTAACTAACGTCTGACACGCTACGGTATTCAAGAATTACAAATGAGGAGTTTTTTTCCTCACGCATTTTTGCTTAAAACTGACAAAAGACTAATCTGTTATTAATTGCCACTTTGTCATCAAATAATATTCAGTTCTACTGTTCAACCTACAAAATAATATTAACCAAATTCATGTTTTAAAAACGCTAGCTGCTTGAACATTTGCTGAATAGAATAATTTATTTGGACAAGTGAATTTCACCTTCTCTGATAACTGATTAAGGATGATGATGAATTATAACCCAGATCAACATGTACGCACACACAACTTACACACATCTGACACATCACTCTTGGGAAAGGAGAGAATTTAAGACAACCAGAGCAAACTTTCCTCTGGAGCAAGTGATAACCATAATACTACGATGTCAGTTTTTACAGGACACGTATATGGAGACAACAGCAAAAGTATATTATTTGAGTGTGCTGTGCAGTGTTTACATCATTAGAACTGTTTTTCCTGTGAAGCTCAAGGCATCTGTAATTTTTTCAACTGCTAAATTTACTGGCTCTCCAGGCGTCCATGACCCTGACTGACGCTCTTTGGAGTTGACGGTTGCCTGAAACCTCTATCTAGCAGACATGCAATATCTCAAATATATTCATATATTATAATATGTCTGATCTGGAGTTCAACAGAGGGACACAACTTGGAAAACATATAGAGTGAACAAAAACAGGCATGCAGAGTAGGTGAAAGTTGGACAAGTACCTTTCCTACCTTTCATCTCCTCCTCTTCTGTGTTATTACAGCTCTCTGTGGAGCCCTGTCAGACAGAGACAAAGGAGGGACAAAAAAGGGTGGGGATGGAAAGAGAAAATGATGGATAAAGAGAGAGAGGAGAGAAATAGTAACAATGTTTCTTATGTGTAAGTGAGATAGGGTTGTGAAACCTTGGACGCTTTAACCATACGGACACACAGACAACCTGACAACACAGATGGACAGGTGGACAACTCCCTCCCAGGAGCACAAACCAGCCAGGACAGCAGCGAGGAGAAGCGCTGAGAGCCACACGTACCAGAACGACAAAGTGTGTGTGCTAATTTTAACAGGAAGTGGATGTTAAGAGTGTCTTTGTGAGAGACGTGTCAATTTAAAGACAGTTGTGTTGGAATTTTAATCATCTAGTGATTCTAGGGCTGGACAAAAATGTTACCCCGATAAAAAGTTTCATATCTTTCAATTTTGATAATTATATTTTAATAATTATTAATTATTAAAATATCAATAATTATCATTATTTTGCTCTTGAGTGAAAGTTGAAGAAACCTGATGGTTAATTGTGGTTTATTCTTCTTTATGGTCAACACTTGACGCCAAACAGTGGATCACTTCACAAATCTGAGGTCACATTCAAAATTATTATGATAAATTCTTTGTCAACAAATGTGAGTAAAATTAAGTAAAAGCTAATTTTTCATCAAACATCAATAAAAAAGAAGACTAATTTATTTATTCATATTATTTATTCAAGTAAATAAAATCAAACATTTATTGAATATTTATTTAACATTTGTTATATTGTTACTGAAAACAATTATATCTGGACAATATATTTATTGTCCAGCCCCAAGTGATTTTAGTGTTTTGCAAGCTTGTACACCAACATAACAGCACAAGCAGCATGGCAGGTAGCTTAAGTCTAACATGAGTACTTGAAGATAAAGTTGTCAGTATGCATGTGCTGTCATTGAACGTTGACTTGTACGACTTTCTCTTTGATATAAATTACCACCAGAACAGTTATACACCTTTACAGTGTTTAATTATAATAACCCATCATCACTCACAGTGCAGCAACAAGAGCTCTGATTGGCCAGCTGTTATGTGTAGGCGGGAGTTGTGTGTGGGACCAGGCCAATTAGAGCTCCTGTATTTAAAACTCAAGCATTAACTTGTCATTTAAAGACAGAATGAGGAAATATAATTATCAATTGGCAATTTAATAAACAATTTTTTCTTACTTTGAGTTTTTTCATGCATCATTTATCAAGCTAGAGGTATTTTTGAATGGATTAATTGATTATAATAAAACACTGAAACGCTTCATTTATTCCAGTGGCTCCATAATGGTGCACAAACAGGAGCTGTACTGATCTGCTTCCAGATTTGGGAAGTTCAAAGGATTCAAATCTCCAGTGAAATCCCTTCTGGTAATCAAGAAGAGAAATAAAAAAATATGCTGACAGAAGCCAGCTCACATTAGGTGCACAATGAAGTGTACAGAGTCATTATTTTGACAGCGATGTATGGTCTATATTTAGAGAAAATCCTTCACGAGTTACCTGCATGTGTTAGTAGTGGCTGGTGGCTGGGGGGGTGGGGTGGGGGTGGAGGAGGGGCTTACCTTGGTACCGTCAGCTGGGTTGTGTACAACAGTTGTCTGGGCTTCCTGGGGGGAGGTAGGAGACACTTTACCATGCAGGGAGGGGTTGGGATGTGGTGGCACCAGGAAAGATGCCAGGGAATACAAACTTATTGCATGACAACATACATAACAGATACATGTGCGCACACCAAAACAAAGCACAGGGGTATGGTACAGAGGCTGTAGAGCATTTATGGTGATTAAATAGATGACAGTGTCATTCTGTTCCCCCATTCACCAGCATTGTGGCCTACAGGAAAACAGCCATGAACATAAATTGAGGGCCATGACTGAGGAGGAGGGTTCTGTGAGTAATTGTATGTGCATGTAAGTGTGAGTGCAGTTATGACACATTTATGTCATGAAATATCTGAAAAGCAAACAAACACTGATGCATTAATGGTACAGGGTTGCAAGCTTTCATTAACAATCTCAATTCTATGGACAGTTTTTCATTGCATTACTTATTCTGACTTGTTTTTACAAACAAGCCTTGATGGGAGCATCACAAGAGCAAAGGACTTTTATCCTTTTAGAGAGAATAAGCAATGATCGTCAGGTCCATAAGCTGTTGTTACTTAGCAAATACACACTAACCTTTACCCCTGCATGCCAAAATTTACTACGCTCACAGCTCAATGCTACATATTCAGCACGTAAATTACTGTCAGTAATAGTGGCAATCTCCATCCTTGTTGACCGATGCCATGAACACTTGTGAGAAATGACCTTGTGAATCTGCATGATGACTGTGTGTCTGTTTAGCCACTCCTCATCCTTAACCATGACCCTGCCACAGAAATGTTCAGCATAAAGCAATTCAAGAGCGCCAAGTACTGCATTGTTACCCACAGTATACTGATTTAGTCAGTCACACACTCAGGCTTCCTGATCAACCCTGGACCAAACAGCCATGGGAGCTACAACCTCAAAACATGCAGCCCCTTTGATGACATATTGTATTAAGGGGAATTTAAATAGTATAAAGGTTTTGGGGGGGCATTTTAACCCTTTATTACAGACAGTGGAGAGACAATAGGACGTTCATGGTCTTAACCCCTAAATTACAAAAGCGCCCAGATTATGGGCCTGGAATTTTTTAACCAGTCTGAAGAAATCTAGTCCTAAGCCCAATGCCTTGCCACTAGTTCTTAAATTCGCTTTTTTGGCATCTAGCTCACTGGCATTTGCTGGTGCAGAATTTAGCCGTGGCATTATGTAGAAAAAAACGGGCTTTATGTATACTTTCCTGCAGAGAGTCAGATGAGAATATCAATACCTTCTTATATTTGTACTGCACCACAAGCAGCCAGTTAGCTCAGCTTCGCACAAAGGTTGAAGACTGTCCAAAGGAAAAAAAATCAACCAGCAAAATCAGCACTTCTAAAGCACAATGATTAACACATTATGTGAGAAAATATTAAAAATTGCATGTTGTGGTTTTACAGGAGTCATTAGCTGGACAATTTCTTGGCCGGACTTGGTAAATCTCTTGATAGAGACAAGTTTCAAACATGTTAATTGGTGCGCTTAGAGGTACTGGTTGGTGCATTTTGTTACCTTTGGATAGTTAAATTAAAGATTATGCAGTAATGCGCTGAAAAGATTTCTAAAGGAACAACAGCCGGAACCAGGCTAGCTGTTTCTCCCTGCTTCCAGTGTTAATGCTAAGCTAGTCAATTTATTCTCCGAAAAGGTGAATAAGCATATTTCCCAAAATGGATTATTTCTTTACACTGTGAACTAGTAATGTCTATGATCTAGTACTTCTATGGCTATTATATCCGACTGGATTAACATTCGTCCAATAATTATATAGATTTATTTTAAATTTGTAAGAACCTAATTTTAAATATCTTAATGATATAAAACACTTTGACTTTATCCTTCTACTGTTAAAAATCAACACTTCAGTTTTTTAATGCACAGTCTCACTAGTGTATACACATAGTGTACATGTCATACCTCTGGGTGGACCCATAGTTGTCCACAGTAATTTCAGGTCTGAAAATTCAATTGGTCACATGGTGGACTTTACTGATGCACTTAGTGGTGAGAGGAGAGGTTTGGCTTTCATTAAATTGCTATTTCTTTGACTTTGATCTTTCCTGCTAACATATTTAAAATTGGAGGCATCCCTTTTTAAAGTTCTATTGTATGTTGTAAATAAAACCCATTTCAAATATGAACACAGGGGCTGCATCCTGATACAACTATGACCTCTCTGTTACACTTCCACTCCAGCTCCTGTTTTACCCAGAAGTCCTCATCCATTGCAATTCATGTATTGAAGAGCAATTTGTAAAATGCCGTCTTTTGATGTAGCAGAAGTTGAACTTTTTGAGTTCGGCTTTCAAACAAATTGCTATAATCCCGTTCTACTTCAAAGACAAACCATCAACAAAGCTCAGGTGACACTTTTAACCGAACAAAGGAGTCACCAGGATGTGGCTGAGCAGAACTTGAGTGAAATGTCTGGTGTTGTTTTACAAAATTAAAGTAATTTGTCTACCTGTCAGTTTTGTGCACTATGTAAATATATATACAGGTTTGTCCACAGGAGGTCTGGGTAAAACACAAATCAGGAGAGAGACACGAACGCACAAACCAGTCGTTCAATTTTAGGGTCGTCAAGTCCACTGCCAACATCACAGTTTGTGTTCAAAACAGAAGCAAAGAGGCAGAGGATGAAGGACGAGAGAGAGGACATAGTACAGAGAAGATTTCACTTAACATGGGATGTGAATAAAAAGGTGAGGAGGAGACCGAACTAAACATTAAAAAGATGGAAACAATGAAATGATGCCATAAAAAGCAACATGAAAGAAACCAAATAGAGATGAGGTACCATTGGTGCTGAAGATGACATGCTGCTGTCTTTGGTGCTGCTGCTGCTTACTACACTGTTTTTACTGTTGTTTCCCTGCGACTGGGGCAAAGAAACACAACACAGAATGACTCCCATTGCTCCCACTGGGTCTAAACCATAAACCACTCTATGGGAATCTTGGGTGGAAAACAGGAATGGAGCCATTACACGGCCAATACAAATATTCCACATATTGTAAGTGAGTAGGATTTAAAACTGCACAGTCGAGGAGTCGAGCGAATGTGCAGGACTGTGCTAAACAGATTTATTTGAATCAATAATCTGCAAATTGCTGCATTGTTCAATTTAAATGGCAGTATGTCTGTTGTGCACGTACTTCAAAATAATCTGTTTAATCCATAACATGAGCCTTTGATCATCAGGAACAGATTGTCTTGCTCCAACAACCATGTAACATTGTTACTTCTATTAAAAAGCTGTGTACTGAGTGATTGAAAGAGTTGTTTGAGTCTAGTGTCCTGGTGTATTGTACTCCTGCATTTAATACCTTTTGAAATGCACAACATTACATAAAGGTAAAAATAGTAAAACAGTTAGTCAGTAAATGCATTTTAGAACAATGAGCGTCTTTTCAGACTGGATTTTGAGTATTTTCCCAGCACTTTAACAAAGTGTAAATCAACTGTAATCGAACATTTGCTGGGATAAAAACTGAATCTAAAACAAGCGCCAGCGATTAGTGGCCCATTTGGCAGCAACACAGCCAAAGCATGTGTAACAGAGTCAGAAAATAAGTTAATAATAATGGTTCCCAGTTCAGGTCTGTGCATGCAGTGAAAGGCCTTGATGACAGGTTCTTCTCTAATTGTAGAGAACAGTGTGTGTGCCTTTATGAAGGTATGTATTGTGCGTTGTTGTTTCCCTCCTTTAGCTCATGCAAAGTCAGCTCTAAGACAATAATAGACTATTTTACCTACAAAGCGACTTTAGCATAACTGCAACTGCTTAGTTGCTTAGCCTTGAACAGACTCTGTTCATTGCTTTTTGACTACTCAACCCCTCGGTTCAAACAGCTTGACATTTTAAAAAAAAGGCATGACATTTAAAAAAAAAGATCCATAAAGATTTTAAGCAAAGTGTGGTTTAAAGACTGTTTTTATGTAAAAGAAACAGCGCATATACAGTACAAGTTTTAATTATACTATTTTAAGTATATTTGAAGGTATTAAGATGTTTTTGTAATGTCTTAACTAAGTACTATAAATACATTGTTTATTCTTTTCTGGGGGTGATTTCTGTTTCTGCTGTCTCCAGCCTTATGCACACAACAATTGCAAAAAATGGTCTGACGCATCAAAGTCAGTTTAACAGTCATGGTTAGTACTACTAGGATTGTGAAAGCAGTTGTATAGTGGAAAAAAAAACTTTCGCAGTTACCAGGCATGGATGGACTCACAAAAGGTTTGAAGGTTGACCAATAATACATACTAAAAGTCAGGATATTTCGGCCATAGATGCTTTTATTTTGATAATTCTTTTTTTCCCCTCTGTCTCTTGTGAGTCTCCCAACTCTATGGAAGCATAAAGCAACATCATGTGTCACGCTGTAATGTTTTATTGCCTGCTCACTCACATACCTACTTTGATCCTGTTATGTTGGAACCTGCAAGCTAAAATAGTGGTTCAGCTGCATAGCAAAGGTGTAGATTAAAGCTATAGATTATAGATGGAATGTGTGATGTGAACAAGAAAACATAGTTTGAGCAGGACTCTCCCTTCAGCCTCAGGTTAACTGGAGGGGAAAGAGTATGAGAAGCTCGTTGAATGCAAATCAGTTTTCCCACAAGAAAGTTAAGAGGCGTGGATGAATAACGCCAATAAAAAGGTTAAGAGCAAAGAGCTGGAAGGTTTTTCAGCTGTTTTTCTGCAACTCTGAGATGAGAGAACACCCCAGTGTGACTTTAAAGATTATTTTGGCAGTCTCTGTGGCCTATTAGGAACATCTAACAGAAAAACTAATGCGCAACACTGAGACCAACAAGACAAACTACAGTTCCTTCAAGATGCTCAAATATGCAGGCTACATTTCTTATTATCTACCGTTTCAAGAAATCAAATGTTCTTGATTTGACATGCAATCTTGTTCTCATCTTTCATGATATTTATTAACTCAGGTCACTGAGGACACATACTATCTTTTCTCATCAATTTATACACATTCACACCTGGTAGGTATTTAGTACAATTTTAGTGCTGTTGAAATAATTGGAGCACAGTGTTCAAGGAAGATCTCTCTGAGAGTTGTTTTTTTTCAGCTTCAAATAGTGTGTTTACCAGACTTGAAATGTCCAGAGCAGCATGTTATTTATAACTGAAAATGTTTATTAGGGCCGGGTATCAAACCTCAATACTTGCTTAGTACCAGCTGAAATGTTTCCATAGCACATAGTTTCTGTTTTAAATCATGTATGGCTGCTTGTGTTCTACATATAACATTTGAGAGATTTGGCTTCTTTTGTTAAATGAAAAAAGGGGTTTTGAAGAATAAAAAATTATTTATTATTTCTCAAAGTAAGGTTTCGAAAAAAAGTATCCTTTTGGTGTCAGTACTGCAATTGAATTGTATCAGATACTCAACCCTGTTGTTTATACGTAGGTCTACATTTGTAGCGAGTAAAGCTCCTGATATACTTGCTTTTAAAGCAAAAGAGATTTAAAGCAGGATGTTTAAAATGAAACTCCTGGAGCTAGTCCGCAATAATGAGATCGTTACGATGTCTCATTAAAATCATAACCTCGGTGTTTGGTTTGTTTATGTTTTATTATGTTTATATTATGTTTATAATATTATATGTTTATGAATTATGTGCAAATTCAAAGGTTGTGAAGGAAGATAATCCGGTCTCAGCGAGGGATGATCCAGCCCTGATCTGCCCCCCAGTGGTTTCACGTTTAATCCTCCAGGTACACATAAAGTGCGCAGGCAAGTATGTCAACAATGCCGTTTGTGTCGCAGATGCCTGTCTATGCCTACGCATTGTTAAAAAGCAAGTATATCGGAAGCTTTACAAGCACTATCAATTTTAAAATGCATTGGATTCTAGTTTAAGTGTAACTTAATCAAAAAGATCAATAGCCTATATTTTGTATACACCAATTCTGATATGCAATGTGATGTGCTCAATCCATCAGACCTGAACTGTCTGTAGTACAGTGGTAGTGATTTTCTGCAGATGACCAAGACAGCTGTTTTATTTACAGGAAGGGGGGGCAACTCAAATGAAACATAATGAGGGTACAATAAATGTGCAATTATTGAAAAAGGGAAAATTATGGTATATTAATCTTTACAGCGATTAAAATGTCCCTCACTTCTGTGAAGCTCATGGATGTTGATAAGCCAAAATGCCTGATCTTATCCACAGGCAGATGCTTCAGACATTAGATAACCTGAAGGGGGCGAGTGTGTGTGTGCGTGCATGTGTGTGTGTGTGTGTGTGTGTGTGTTGTTTGTCAGGAGTTGAAATGGTTCTGGTGGAATTCTAGCAAAAGGGAATGCAGGGATGTTGAATGGAGTTGGGACATCCAACAGATATCGGACAAGACGGAAACTGTCATGGACGATGCTTCAAGCATCACTGCCCAAAAGAAAAAAACAAAACAACAAACACATGAAACAGAGAGGATGGAGGGGAAGACCGGAGGGGAAAAAGACTCGGAAAGACGAAGAGAGACGAAGAATGAAAAATGAACGAAAACGACAGAGCTGATCTCACCATCAAACAAACACTTGAGCTGGACTTCCTTTTCTGACAGACAGCAATGGAAAGGAGGAGGAAAAAATAAGGGGTCATCGGGAAACAAGAAACTAATCAAAAATAGTAAAAAAGTGAAGCTGCCAGATTGATCCCAGAAGTAGAGAAAAACAAAACAGCTGCACAAGCTTACACAGGAACAAAGATGAGACAAAGGGATACTAAGAGGGCTTCAGAAGACAAAAACAATCAACTGCAAAAACAATATATTGAGTTAATTATTTAAAAGGAGAAATTAAATATATAAATCATTGGTTGTGCAGTTTATTTGTATAATGTTTTGGGATTGTTTTTGGGGAGGGGGTTTAGTTATTGTTACTGGATGTAATGGGAGTGGTGTTTTGGCCCTTGTTGATCATGGCGCTTCACTGTATGCATTGACGCTGACTGTCGTTCAAAACAAAATGAGCACCAAGACATGAAGGTCGCTTGAATCGCTGTTAATCAAAGAAAAACCTGGTGGTAAAAAAGAATTTTAACAGGCTACTGGTCTTTATTATGTCCCTTAATTTCACTTGAATCTGATATTTGTATTAGCTGTGCCATACCTTTAACTGCTAACTCATAAAAATAATCAAGAAGCTACTTTATTTTAAGGTCAATCATTTCCCCTAAGACACAATCTTTAAATCACATTTAATAGACATTAAATAAACTAACAAAGGAGCACCAGAGCAGAAAGGTAATCCAACTAAAAGAACATACTGCTTTTCATATGCTCACAATATCAAGGATACATGTTAATAGAGAATAGTTAGGATGTCAGACCAAAAAGGAGACAGGGAGAGTAAGTAAACAGAAGACAGGAACAGTAAGTAAGACAAAAACAGTTAAGTCAATAAAACCCTCTTGGGTTAGAGAACTTACCTTCACGCCGTCCGACTTTTTGTTTAGTAAGGTTTTGCATGCTGAAAGAAAGAGAGAAAAGGTGGTAAAGACACAGTCTGAGATGTAATTGTTCAGAACTGTGGTTGAGATCACTCAGTCAGCACTAAAGCATAAGAAGGTCCATCAGGCCTGGTGAACCTGACTTTACATTCATATTTCGATAAATAGAACTGAAATTTGATATTGATCATACAGAAATGGCAAACTTAAACTACATTCTGAAAGTATATGTATTATTTAAATTAAAACAATTGCTTTGGGGGCTTTTAGCTTCAACAATTTCCTTCCAGGACATTGTTGATGTTTTGTATGAAAGTCAATTTACTTCAAGAAAAGAAGAGACGACAAATCAGACATGATAAAATATAAATGGTGAATACTGAGTCAAATGTTCGGCTTAAGTCAAAAGAGTTAAGAGTAAACTTTGAATAAGTCTAATATTTCTAATTTAGTATCTCATAATTGAATGTTAATCCACAATTTTAACTGGTTTTGGAGCAAAAAAATAAATTAACCATTTTAACCTATTTTAACTTTCTTTTTGGTAAAACCATCCTCCAGCTTGTCAACATATTGCGAGCAAAAGATATTAAAAGCAGGTAAAACAAAACAAATTAAACACTAATATAAATTTGAGCACAGTGCCAGAGTACACAACACAGATAAGCAGTACTACTAATGAGTGATGAATCCTGGTTCAGTGTTTGTTGCCTACAGGGAGCAAATACGGATGGATGAATGACTAATGACTGAATTGAATGAGATCCTTTCTGAACCTACGAGGCGCTTCTATCCAAAACAGTGTGTTGTTTGTGTTTCATGCTGAAATGAATTTAATTTAAGTACAAGTAAAAATACTCCACTAGTGTTGAAATAACAATGGCAAAAATCCAAACTTTTTCCACAGTTGAGTCCCCCTGCAGGTCAAACACCACCTACTGTATTGTCACCAGTTCATGTTAAGTGAAACTGACATAATATCATATACATGCATTTTAAATCCTCACCACATTTATAACTAGACTTGCATAGAAATGACCAACTACATTTAACAGGAAACTGAATAAAATGCATGCAACACACAAACAAATTAAAAATAAACACACACTGTATAAACACACATATGTGTTAGTCATGTTCCAATGATCCTCCCTTACCTTCCGTTTATAAAGTAGGAAGGAGGGCAATGAAGAAGGCATGAAGAAAACAGTAATGTATTTAATATCTGCATCTCTGAAATGAAACCTGAAGATGATAACTGCAGGCAAAAAAACGCCTCATATGCTTTTACTGTATGTTAAAAGACATTTTTTAATCATTTTCACAGAGGTGGTGGGTTCATGCGGTGACAGTGGCTTATCAACATGTCTGGCATGCAGCATCCACTTCAAAGTCTGTGTCTTTAAAAGTGCTGAAGAAGGCATTCTCAACAATTGAGACACTGAAACGAAACCTTTAAGTTTGAGACATCATCTCAAAATCAAATTCTTCACTTACACCACAGAGAAGAAATTTAACAATTGGATTCAAGCATAAAGAGAATTCCTTTATTAACAACATATCGGTATCCACTTGTCAATGTGTGAACGGCCTTTAAGCAAGCAGCTCGCCCTGTCATGCGACGGCCTCCTGCAAAAGGGTTCAGTATGCTTCATGCAAACTAATCTGTACGACAGCTAAAAGTCTGCTGTCTTTGAGAGGGATGAGACGCGATGAATCACACAAATGAGAATAACAAAGCACAACGTTTCAGACATGGGGAAGTATGCATCTGTGTTGCTTTAGAAGGGCAATAAGCATAAACCTCTTCAAGCCAACTGTAAGTGTTGAACCAGTCTAATCTGCCATTATACAGAGGTGAGACATCCATTTCTCTATAGGAGTATACCATATGTTTTACTATAGAGTAAATTCGTAGTACTTTGTTTTTATAATGTATCTTACTGCTGGTTCTCTTTTATTTCATTTATTAGCTTTTTACACTAATTATAGATTATATTATTACATATAGCAGAGTGTAAACAAAAGAGGCCAACTTTGGTTGAAGCCTTCCACTTAGTCCAAATTATAACCAGAAATGGCATCACCCATATCTATCATCAGGCACACGCTGACCTCTGTACCAGTTTAGAAATCCATCTGTGGGTGAATACCCCATTGAGCCCTCATATTAATGTTATTAACATCTTCTTTTTAATGTGTTGTATGATGATAACCCAGATGCACACACACTGGTCTTATAATAATGTTTAGGTTTTTTTGCGCCACAAGTGTTGCTGGAGTTTTGTTTCAGACGCTGTTTGACAATCCTACACACAGTTTGTTTGAAGCATACTGATGCCTTTAGGTTTTCTGTGGTTTTGTCAGTTCACACAAAAACAACAGAGCAGACAGGAGAGAGGAGACAAGTAAAATAACAAAAGACACTGCATTGTGTTTAACCAGGTTCCCATGCAGGTTGGCATACTGTGCTGTACTGTGCACTCATACACATGCTTGGCTGGCTCTTAGTGCCAGAGCCATGCGGAGGGAAGGTTGCAGCGAGCACAGGCAGGCATCGATTGGGCATCCGCTGAGTACTGTGGATACAAACCAATTCAAAGGAGGCAAAATAGAGAATGTCACGGATGTTGAATGCTGCCATTTCTATTTCTATTTGTGATGTAAAAGGTTAAATGGTTGTGCTGCAAAGGAAAATATATGCAGCTTGTACCAGTTGTAATGCAGAGATGTGTAAACAGAGCTTTACTAGGTGGCAGCTGTGGTACTTGGACGAAGGTCAGAGGGTCATGCGGGGTATCAGTTAAATGGCTGTTGTATTTGACACAGGAAATTAAATAGCCAGTCCTGGAGGGGAGCTCTGTTCATCAGAGTGTCAAAACACGCAGCAGCACTGAAAGGTCAAGAGCTGAGCTTCGTTTGTGGTTTCCATTTAAATGTTTGTGTGTTTGTGTGTGTAAGATGCCCCAGTGCAATGACGACCATGGCAGCAGGTGGAGGGGTTCAAGCAGCCCAGGCCACATGCCAATAGCCTGAGTACAAAGTTGGCAGTGCACAACTCCAACGCCCCCTCAAGCAGACATACCTTCCTGTGCCATTGCGGCTGTGCTGGTGGTAGCGGCAGGGCTGGTATGCTGCCGTCCCACTATTGGACAGAGAGGGATTCAATGCGGAGGCACAGGTGGGACATGAGCCTCGCTAAAACCTTTAATTTTCTGGATTTCTTAATGTTTAATAAACTTTAGTTTAGTGAAAAGAATGACAGGTTTACAGAAAGTGTTGGGATCAAGCAGGCTTACTGATCCTGCGCCACCCATTGAGCTGCTCTCCATTTGACATTTTAACTGTAAAGACAAGATTTTCTCTCATAGCTAACTCCTTTTTATAAAGAAGAAGTGAAGGAGCAAACACGAAATCTTCTCAGCAACAAAATACCTGCACCCTGACAATATAATAATAACCTTATTTCTGTGGATATTAACTTGACAAACATGCCTACAATTAGGTATAAAGGAAATTAGAGGTCTGGCTCATCTGCTTTTTTCAGTCTAGGCTGAGCTTGACCAGTCGAAGTTGGCTTCAATCCACAGGAGCTGCTTTACTTACATGAAAGCATATAAACACAGGGGCATTAATGTATTAGCTTGCTAGGCCATCATCTAGCCCGCAAATTGGGTGCTCTTAACTGCACTATATTTTGGTGATCAAACTGCTTATGAGGAGGAAATCCAAGACAAACCTCTGAAGTGAGAAATCAATACTGCAGACACATAGCTGACAAGCAAATGTGAACGGGAATAAAAATGTGCGGTTAAGGGAACTACATTCAGGCCAAAGAAAAGTAGCAAAGTAGCTGAACAACAGCCATTCATATCGTTTGGCTATGAGATATCAGGTCAGGAAAAAGTGACTACCTATAAAGTGTATACAACTTCAAACTGAAATCTCTTTATTATTAGATGTAACAATAAAACAAAATGTTTTTTTGGTCACAAAACAGCTCAGTTTCTCTACATCCAGGTGCTTTCTTTGTATGGCTTAATTCAAATATCTCCCCTCATACAGCATTGGGCCCCGTTTAAAGTCTATGGGCCAAATCAAACTGTTGTCTCTTGATGTATAATTAGTATCATTGCCAAAGCTCACCTGAAAAGTTCCGGGACACCAGCATTGTTGTGAGGATAGCTCCCTAGAGAGAGACAAAAATCAATGTTATACAGATTTGTGTCACATAGACGTGTATGTGTGTGAGACTGTGTGCACACTCACTTTAAGTTTCCTCCTGGCGTTGAACTTGCGCAGACACTCTACAGTCTCTTGACGGTGCATCATGGAGGCCACAGTAGAGCGTTGCTGTGTGTAGAAGAAAGGAGACAACATTATGCATAAACCTGTGTTTGCTACAACAGAAAATTACAAGGAGTCCCAAAAAATGAAGATAATGTACAAGGTCGCGGCAAAGAACACAAACTTTGCATCCTGTTTCTTCAGCCAAGCCCATTATTATTAGGACACCTTCTAGTAGTATATTACTGTGCCATGATCACCTGCTTTAAATCATCGTCAGGTGTGTTTATTGTCAGTTTAGCACTTCTAACTTCACTGTTATCAAGTAGCAAATGTTGCTGCTTTAGATACCGGCAGTGTAATAGAGTTACATGACTCACAGACTGAGCACGTCTTCAGCTTGGAAAGGCATGAATCATCAGTGCAAAGATTAACAGCTGCTTCAGAAAATATCTGGGTCTTTGATAAAAAGTCAAAGGTACAAGGCTGTGAGCATAAAAAAGTAAGGCGAGAACTTAACTACGACTCCCCAGGTATATTTTGGTAGGAAACATTTAAACCCAAATTTTGGATGAATTTGACAACAATGAAGCATTTTGAATTTGCATGGTTTCTTCTTGTGGTCTGAGGCTCATTGGTATTGAAGTATTTAGAGCCAAACTGATGGCAAAAAAGTGTATTTATGAGAAACAAAAAAGTTTTAAAACTGATGGCCATAAAATAAACCTATATGATCATTATATTACCCAGGAGATACTAATTTTTCTATATAGTGCAACAATAAGGATATCATTAATAGAACATTTTGAAATTTAAATTAAGAGTAAAGTATTTCCAGAGCCAGCAGCTTCTCCCATAAGCCTGTCTAGCAATACATGATTTTAACACTGGACTACTATGTTGTTGTTGTTTTGAAAAGCAGTGCCAAAAATGAAACGCTTCACATATTTTACAATGTAACTCTGGGAGTATGCGTGTGTGATAGAGCTCCTGGTCATGGTGTCCTGCCAAGGTATTCCCAAATTGAGTCAATGTATAACTGCTTAATGAGGTGGATTGTAAAAACCTGTGAGATAATTTATTGGAACATGGCATGAACATCATGCCACACCAGTACTTTAAAAGACGAAGAGTGTGACTTACGCAGACCCAGGGATGCTTGAGGGCCTGGTCGGCAGTGATCCTTTTGGCAGGGTTAATTGTTAACATCTGATTGATCAGATTCTTGGCCTCGGGAGTCACAGTGTCCCACTCAGGAGAAGGAAACTGAAAGAGGGAGATGAAGAGGAAGAAATGTTAGGAATATATATCGCTGTTATTATGCTTTCATTTAACATGTTATCATGGAACAACTGGTTTAACACACATACATATGCACATATACGTACGTATAATTTCATATGCACTGACCAGCCAGATTCACATATTTTTCTATGGTCACAGAAAAATGTATAGTGCTGGCTAAATCTCTTACATGTAGTCCTAATGTAGGTCTCTGTTTAGCAATACATGATTTAACACTGGTTTTTCCAGGTGCAGATGTGACATTCTACCCCAAACACATGCTGTATTGATCAGCTGTCAAAAACCTACTCTAGCAGGCTAGAGTCACAGTCTGCACGTCATTTGTGAGAGTGTTTCCAAAGATACCTCTCTCTCATCATTGCATATACATTTAGGGAAAGTTCGACCAAATAACAGCAGGAGACATGTTAACAGAGGTTGGGTATGTATTCCGGTGAATTTACTAAGGTCGCGCAAATGTCAGTTTTGCTGGGAACATTCTCCTCCTCTGAGGACTGAGCGTAAAATAAAGTGCAAATGGGATTTCCACGAGCCACAAGGGAGGCTGTGGTCATGAAAAGAAACGTGCATTCAATAAAGATGTTATTAATGAAATGAACACTATCTGATTACTGCGGACACGGAGTTTTGGTCTGTATTCTTTGTGTGAGTGACTATTAATGAAGTATAAAAGTACTTCAGGCTGCAACTGAACTTTTCTTTCTCTTATTATTAACTCCATTTTCACCTGCTTTGAACTGCTGGACCAGTCGCTTCAAATCTCTCTCCTCTTTTTGAATATTATGTCCATTTTCAAATTTGTCTTATATCACCCCCTTCATCTCCTCCTCACTTCCTAATGTACTAATAATTATACAAAATATTTTATCATCACTTTATGATGTTTAGTTAACCTGGCGCTGAATACAGCGGGTTGGGATGATACAGTGGATAAGAGACTTGTCTTTGGTGTGAGAGACCTGGGTTCGAATCTACTGTTTGTTTGTTTTGGATAAAAGCGTCAGCTAAATGAATAAATATAAATGAATGCAAACTCTATGAAAACCCCAGCTCACATTTGTTTTCTTAGTAAGTCCATATTTCAGATTATCTGGACAATAGAGTGACAGTTATTCTATTGTGGTTACTTTATAAAACATATTTTAGTTTATTTAGTTTGGAACATGGATAGTATGTAGAAGAGTGCAAAGAATTCTCTTCAGATGGGCCATATCAACAGTTTGGCACACACACAAAAAAGATTTGATTGTACTGAAAAAGTAAAAGGGATTTTTGACAAAGTCAACACATGGAGCCCTTCAGTAGTAACTGGTGGAGTTTTCAAAGTCAGCGTAGTTTCTCTCACTTCAGTCACCCATACCCGTTACCCTCATCCCTCCATTCAAGTAGCATAAAGTGCATGCAAACATAGCAAGCTGTCAAGAGACATTTACTTCAAACATTAAAGTGTCAGCTGTCAATTACTGACAATGAGGGAAAATATGAAATTCAAGGTATTTGCATGACAGTGATGAAGAAGTGCACATTATTACATGTGCTTGTCACAGTCACTTCATATCAACGCTCATATTATGCACATCCATTAGATGTGGTTGCTTCCAATTATGGAAATTAATACGGGTAATAAATTCCTATCTCCCAGAGGACTATGACAAGATCTGATAAATAAGCCTATTGCTCACTTTTTTTCTACAGCCAGATGAAAATCATGCAATAACAAGTAGCAAGCAATTAAAAAATTAAATTAAATTTCTAAATTACTTGAACGACTGAATACAGAGTTTGTTAATATAATGAGACTTGAACTGAAGGTGTCCTGTAGGGCTCATCTTAAAGCTCTGTGCTTATATTCCCCAATCACATAAATTATGACTAAGGTTATGTATTAGACTTCAACTTTCAGGAACAATGATGGAGTTCTCTAACAGACTATGAACCGTAACTCTCATCTTCATGGATCCATGAACTGAAAATGTCCAAAACACATGCTCAGTCAATCATCCTGGGATGAACATGCAAAAAGTAGCTCCATAAATCCCTTATGAAATAAATCGCCTTAATCAATATATTACATAAATAATGGATCAAATTAATATTGTAAATTGTAAAAATAGTGGCCGCTATTTACCTCAGTGCCAGAGGGAGCCCTAATTTCCCCTGTTCCCAGTTGATGCAAACTTACTTTACTTTGATCTTGAGAAGCTGCAGCCTTTATTCACTGACAAACTGTAACCTAACACTGTACATTAATTGCTAAACTTCACTGCTCTCTCCCTCAACCACACACACACACACACTCACTGCACACACTAAAAGGAGCTACTCGAGGGCGACAGCGGGTAATGGGGATAATGTTACAGGACTAGTAAAAAAGACAAATTCCTCTGCCCCCTGTGTGCACATCTCCATTCAGCCCACTGTTGTGTCAGTATCCACCGCGGCAACAAATGTTATTGTGTCCTCCAGCAAGAATCTATTGAAGGAGGGTGTTCATTTGCCATCAATCCATTATTCTATGGGCCATAAGCATTTACTCTCAGCCAAGTAGCAAGCAGCTTTTTTACTGCTTGTTTGTTTTACACAAATACATCATATACTCTGCAGAAATGTCAGGAAGGTATAAAAAAATAGATACTGGCCAAGCCTAATTGCAGCTTTCTTTTTAGAGTTGAGCTTTGTTGATGGTAACTCATCATCGATCAGGAGTACGGCAAAGAAGAAACCAAGTAATTATGTATGTAAGAGTATGAAGAAATTATTTCTGTAAAAAAAATGTACCATGACTCTGTTGTTGTACTGATAGTTTTATTGCTGTGGAAATGTATATTATACTGAATTTACCATGTTTGCTGCTGAGGTTTCAGGTAGTTCCTTCCCCCTCAATATTTTTTAACCAGCATTTATTATTAGCTGGTTGTTTATTTTAAGAAGGGAGCACCCCTTTGCTACCAGTGGAAAAAGTTAGTCTGGAGCCCTGAACTACCTGATCAGCACCAAATGTCAGACAGACAAGGTGACTAGACACTAGCTGGTGAACACAGTGGAGCATTTAATAACTATATGCAAAATATATTTTCCTCAACAGTTGGTATTTACCAAAAGGAGAGTATCACACTTACATTCGCCACACACATTCGACTCCACATTAATGCTAATGTTGCTCTGTGTCTGCTGGATGTGTAAATAAGCAGCTGTTTGCTAACACTTTTGCCATATCAACTTCATAACCTTATAATATGTAAATGCTGTGTGTAGCGGAGTTACAGAGCTCAGCTTGTGCTTCCAGAACTACAATTACAAAACAATAAATAAATTCTACATGCATGATTCAGCTTCAAACAGGGCTCTGTGGGTTTAGAGACTAAAGTCTAATGCCTGCAGGCCCTGCCATGACACCAACAGTCAGTAACCATGCTGGCCTTCGATGTTGCACAATGTAAGTATTAAGATTTTTTCCTACATCATGGTTAACTGTATCCAGGAGAACTGCACACAAACAACACACATGCAGCTCAAATGTACAGATATAGAGAAAGGTAACTACAAGAATACAAAATAAAATTACTCACATCATAAGCACCGGCCTTGATTTGTTGGTACAGTTTGTGTTGGTCCTCATCCCAGAAGGGAGGGTAGCCGACCAACAAGATGTACAGGATCACACCTGACACACACACAAAATCTATATAAATTTACTGTATACAAAACTTATACAAAACCATATAAATGTAGTTTCAGAGGCATATTTTCCCTGTATATGAATGCAGTAACATATACGCATACAAAAGCACAGAAAAGACTAACTGACCACATGCCCATATGTCCACTGGCTTGCCATACGGGTCCTTTCTTAACACCTCTGGGGACAGATACCCTGGAGTTCCTGCAAATCCTGCAAAAATGCAAACATACTTCTGTGAAATCTGCCATGAACTCTATGAAAATGGCTACTTTTATGACAATGATGAATAATATACAGTTTTCTTTTTGATTACCATATGATATAAGCAAGAGATTTCATAAGCCTTTCAGATCTCTGCATAAAGTGTTACAAAACGTTTTTAATTTGCAATGAGTATGTGACAAATAAGCACAAAGACAAAAAAATGCAACAATTCAAAGTCAAAAAATAAAAATAAATGTCCCGTATTTATTTCCCTCAGTTTATTTGGATTCAGTTCTTTCCCTTACATGTCCTGTATGCTCATATGTATTGCTTTTCTCTTACACAGTATTAAAACCAGAGCATATTATTATCATAATATGCTGAAACCCAAACTCTCACTGCTGATTTAATACTTTATTTTCTCAAGCAGTGATGGTGAAGCAATCACCTCGAGCCTGGTTCTGCTCAAGATTTCTGCCTGTGAAAAGGGAATTTTTCCTTGTCACTGTCACCAAGTGCTAGCTCATAGTGGGAACAGTTGATTCTCTGTAAATAACATTATAATAAGTACAGTCTAGACCTGCTCTATATGAAAATGTACCTGAGATAAACCTCTGTCCTGATTGGGTGCTAAACAGATAAAATTGAATTGCTGATAACTACAGAGAATAAGGTTAAAAAATCATGTTGTTATTAGAGTGTTTTTCTTACCAAACCATGCCTGTTGGTCTCCCTGCACCTCGATGGCTAGACCAAAATCTGCCAACTTCACTGCTGCACCCTTCATCTTACTGGCCAGGAGGAGGTTCTCCGGCTGCAACATACAGGGACAAATAGTTCTTTAGGATGAAATATTTTCACTCAGGTTGAAACTAGTGACTGTTTTTAATATTTCTTTCTCAATTAGTTTTTTCTGTATAATGTCAAACATACAGACAAAAGTGAATACTTAACATCCTAAAGCAATCATACATTTAACAAGAACAGGTTTCTACATTTATCTCTGGATAAACTCTAAAAAGTTCTGCATGGCACAAAATAAATTGTAGCACAGTTAAGAGCAAAAAGAGGAAGAAACATGTAATTAAGGGCAAAAGAGATAACCATGTACCCAAATGCTTTATCTGTCTGCATGACTGGAAGAGCTGCTGGAGCACGATGACATATACAGTAGTAATGAGGCATGATTTGGTCAAACAGGCTTCAAAGGCTTCCCCCAAAGGAAAGACCTTTTCAGTCAGCTGTCACAGAATTTGACAGCATTTTGACGCTGTCCCTCTGATCAAACAATTGTGCAAAAGTCGGGACTTGGCAAAGACAAGGACATGTTAACTGTGTTTTAGTTGTCTTAACTGCTTCCTTGTGATCCTCATCTGCGTCTCTTTACATCATCCTCTCACTTAATGAAGAGGTGAGAGGAAGAACAAATTGAGGAAACACATCAGGTCAAGTGTAATCAGACATTACTGATTATGGCTGCAAAAATGTTTTGTGTTTTTCTTCATCACATAGCGTGGATCTGTGTATGTATGATACAGTATGATAAATGAAAAATCCTGGACAATGGACGTTTCTGTGGGCCAAACAAAGTACTTTCTGCAATGTGACCCTTTCCTCGGCAAAGGAGAAATAGGAAAAAGGAGTGCTACAGCAGACTGTTGACAAACAACGTGCAAAACGGGGGTCACGTGACCAACTGTGGTGGCCGAGCTAGTAAAAGCTTCTCCACTGGTAATAATCACCTTTTAACAGTATAAATAATGTTTTCCAAGTGGCCAGGGCTACAGAAAAGTAGTGAACGAATAGTTTTGATGGTCTTTATCAGTAGAATATGCTGCATCGTTTCGCTAGACCTCCGACCTCATTTGCCTGCCAGCTCTTCCAACTTAATTTGCAAATTCACTTCGGTTCACAATGGAGGCAGAATCGAGATAACCTAACTCTCCAGGTGTCCAGGTCTTCAAGTGAACATACCAGGTGTAAATGCAAAGGCCTGTGATCAGATATCATAACCCATCTACATAACAAAGCTGGATACGGCATGTTAGTACAAGGTGTAAATGTAGTCTATACGGACGTTCACCCTGATAGATGGATACCCAGTGAATGCTGGGGCAGGCTCTAGCCCCCTGTGACCCTGAGCAGGAAAAGCAGTCTAGAAAGTACATGTCTTTCTTTAACAATGTGGATGCCCTACAATCTAGACTAGAGGTCACAACTGGCAGGCCTAATATGTGCATGTGTGGATGTGAGTGTCTTGAGGGCAAAAATCTTTGCTGTGCTGTCCATACTGCCTCAAATGCAGACAGACAGATGAATGTCTGACACTTTTGTGTTCTTAGTCTATTTCTTCTCGCTCGCTCTCTTAACTCTATATCTAGTTATCTATCCATCCCCCCACCCCCTTCCCCTTAATCTTCCCCCTCTATCAGGTAGAGCTGAAACAATAGGAAAGAGAGAGAAAAGGGGAAACTGAACAGGGACAGAGAGCTGGAGTGAAAGCAACAGCACAAGAAAAGAGAGAGAGACAGATAGATGGGAGGTGGCATAATGAGTCCCTACGCTGGTGCTGCAGCAGCCGGGTGACCTCACCCTACAGTTACCATGGCAACCCAGCCTGCCACCAGCCAACAGCGTTCGACTCTTTCTCTCTAATTCTTCTTTTCCCTTCAGCGAGTGGCCCTCCCAAGATGACAGGGAGGCGAAAATATGACGTGTGAGGTCACACCTCTCCATGGCACTCTTTGTTGGCAATATTAGTATTTTTATGGCTCTGATACCGATGTCACTTATGGCAGCTTCATCCCCACGAAGTTGTTGGAAAAAGATAAGTAAACTCAGATTTTGCCTTCTTTTTCACTGTCGGTTTGTTTTACCAAGAGTCTTTCTCAGAGAAATGCCTTAAAGAAGTATTCATTGATTCTTATTTTGTTTGTTTTTGGCCACTCTGTGGTAGTGCAACATCTGTGAACACAATATTGACTCATTTTTAATGTTGTACTGGCTAAAATGTTGCCTTTTTACACATCCAGCAGATACGGAGCAACATTAGGTTTAATTTGGAGTCCTGGCCACTTGAGTTGTTCACTCTCCTTTAAGCTCTAGTTTTGGTCTCTACCAACTCCTAAAGAAAAGTGGCAATAATTGATAAAGTAATGTGACAATGTGAAAGGGGCCGCTCATAGTGACAAACCTAAAGAGAATAATCACCCGAATCTGCAGCTTTCCTCGGTTTTACAGAGCTTTATACTGAGTTTAGCCATCCAAACCACATGTTTACCATTTCCGTTTAGTCTCACCATTCTCATGGTATCGTTTCTGGATGCAGCAGGCAGCTGTTTTCAGTGAAAAACCAATAAAACCCTACTGTACACTAGGTGCTCAGCAACAAACAGCAGACAATTTTAACAACTTGCTTGAGAACAAAGCGGACCATTTCGCAGCTAAAGAGTGAGAAGTTGGCAGGTGGCCAGAGACATGACTCCAAATGAATGATAATGTTATGATAATGGTAACTGCTGGATTTGTAAATAAACAACTGCTTACTGACAACTTTGCCATATCAACTTTACTCCACAAGTGACCAAAAAACAGTTATTGCAGGTAGATTAAGGCTGGAAAAATCATCTGTTTTTATGCTGCTTTATTCCATAAAATGTAAATAAGTCTAGATGCATCATTTTATTTCCCCCAAATTCAGCCTGACATGTTTGGTATTCTGGGAAACCTTGAGATCTACTGTATACTAGAATTTTAAATACCTTTCAGTGGGTCTGAAGGGTTACGCTTAGACTGCAGAGAATAAATTTCTAAGTTTTGATGCAGCACATATAAAGTCTGAATACATGAAAGCGAGATGCACATTAACAACTAATGTATGTAATTTCTTCGCTCTGCCCTCATCATCTATCATCATTATTGTTTTATAAAATGATTCCCTGTCCAAATTCATTTGATACAGAGATCCAAATGCAAGTTAAAAATCAATGAAAAACAACACAAGGCCACTTTCTTTTCCAGTTGCAGTTTGTCTACTTACCCTAGAGTAAAGATTTAATCTTGCTCTGTCACATAAAAGTAATAGACTAGATTGTTAAGTAAACTATTAAAGTTTAGGTCTCTGAACTCAGTATTGGTAATAAAAAATGTGGTGCAATTATCCAGGTGTTTAAATCTCAGCTCAATTTGCTGCCTTCATCCACAGTATAATTAAAATTAAATCACACAGCTGAGGAGGTCAGGATGCTGTTGGTTTCTGTTAAGGGTGAACAGTCTTGCTGTGGGGAAAATCGTCACTGGCCGTCATCTCATCCACTGGCCTGCTATTAATAGCAGCTGGTCTGCTTTCGTCACTCCTCAGCAGTGCAGGGGGGGATTGAAAGAGAATAAAGAGGGAGAGGAAAGAGGGGGACTGAGGAAAATGAGGAGGGGTGTAATCATAGAGGAAGATGGGAATAGAGAAAGGAGAGAAAGCAGGTAAAGAGAGTGAGGGATGACGCTCACTTCTTGAGTTGTTCTTAGCGTCACGGTGTGACGTCTGTGTGTGTGCATGTGTGTTTAGACCTGTTGTGAATCTCTGCAAATGCCTTTCATCTTCATTCACAACACAGTGCTATACAGTATATAAGAGATTTTTCTACAATTGGATAGTATAAAAGTCTTCATATTCAACACTGGTACATGATAACTCACCTTCAGGTCCCTGTGCACAATGTCATGCTGGTGGATGTGACTGACGCTCTCCAGGATCTGATTGATGCAGTGACTGTAGGAGACAGATAAGGATGAGAAACAGAAGAAAGGCACATCTGTCAATCCATAACAACTAGATGACAATGGAGTGCAGACTGAAGTAGAGGAAGAAAAAATGTTACGTGAAGATGTTTAAACTTAACACAATGTCCTCATCATTGGCTCTTTGTGTACTTACTAAAGGCACGAATATACTTAATCAGAACTGCTTGTCAGATGGTCGAAAGCCACAGAACCACCTGCTGTAACTTTCCGTAACCGACAATCAAAACCACTCTGTCTTGCGGACTGTAAGTGTGCGCCATTATCTCCATATTTAAATCATCACGTGTCTCCCCCCTCGCTCTCTCTCCCGGGCGTCTTTTCACTTCACCTTCCAGTCTTGAATACCTATAAATACTTGATTTCCGACGTGGTCAGACAACACTACGTACGAACTAGTTCTGTTCTAGTGTAACCAAACCTTGATGCTGATTTGGCTGAATAAAAGCAAATACCTGCAACTGGGGGCCTGTCTCACAAAATATGTTCAACATGCTAGCAGTGGTTTGCAACATAAGATACTTTTGACATGTTCCTATAATCGAAACAACTAGTATATCCATGACAAGTGCATGAGCATGTGGCAGCCCTTTAAGACTCGCAAATCTACCAGCAATTTGCAAGCGACTATCATTTGAGAAACCTCACAATGACACCATCTGCGATGGTGTAGTTGGACAGCAGGATAAGTGTTGTATGTGAGAGGAAAGTTAGGTGCATTATTATTATGTGAATGAATGTGTGGAAGGGAGTGGGCAGGGTTTTGCGTGTTGTTCAGGCAGTGGGCGGGGGGGGGGTATCTTATATAAGCTTGTCCTAAACTTGCATTTCAGCAGATTTGCTGGTCCGGTGCACAGTTAAAATTACTATTATTTCTTTTAAATTAAATTGAGCTTGACATTAGCAAAGGTGAAGTCAGGTTCAGCAGCAGGAGGGAGTGCAGTGACAGATTTTGGCATAGTGGTCTCCTTTCTCTGCAAGACAGAATCAAACAATAAGCTCCTAGTGTTATGTCCAAATTAGGCTAAATCTGGACTCCACACTTTATACTCCTCCCTTTGCAGCTAATATGGTGCCCAGCAGACTGCATCTCACTGCTGTCCTTACTCACTTCAGCATTGAACATCCCCACATTTTTTGTCTTTCCCTTTCTTTCTTTGTCTCCAATCTACTCCTCTTATCTCTCTTGCCTTTCCTTCATTTCTTTGTGACTCAAAGGGAACATTTGGTGTAGGATCACCTGCACAGATCAATATCAGAGGAGAACTAATCCCAGATCTGTCTTCTGATCACCCAAATGTTTGAGCTTGGTAGCTCTGATTAAGTTAGTTTTGCGGTAGTCCTTTTTACTTCTCTCTTTATTTACCTCCAAGGTAACATCTGTGGCTAGAAATGTAATTGTCACATATAATTTTGTGTCTTCACAACTATGAAACTATGTATTTAGAGCTGTTATTTTACATTTGGCTTCAAGTACCAGTGCAAGGTGAGGCATTTAAAATGGCTGCACATACATTTGATGGTCATAACACCACATGATTTCATTCTGTCACGGTCAATCCAAGTTTGGTTTAAAATGATGTTCAAATGGTGTGTCAGAGGTGGTGGTTCGCTGGGCATTGGCAGCGAAAACGTTAAAAGTTTTGGGTGCCCAGGCTTATACCTTGTTCACCGTTGTGTATGATAATGGGTGTAAAAAAAGAACGTGTCTAAAGCTGCCTTCTCTTCTGCTGTTTTGTCTTGGCTTAGGGTGTCTCTTAAATCCATCAAGACCCCCTCTACATGGCTGTGGTAAAAGCTTTGCTTAGAGAGAGAACCCCCACACTTAACTTGACCTGTTTATCAAGGCAGGGCTACCATCAGTAAAGGCTTTGGTAAGAGACAAACAAGGTCCTCTGTAAGATGGAGCATTGGCTTGATAGGCACGATGATCAGTTGTGTGACTGACTCAGATATAACAATCATGTCATCAGCTCTCATCTGGTGCAAGTGATGGAGGTAACAGGTTATATCATTGCTGTATAAGGGAGGGAAAATGGGTATGAGCAAAGCAGGGAAGCAAATAGTTTATTGTGAACTAAACTCTGGATCAACTCTTCACCCTATGTATCCAAATAGTATACTCTACCATGAGAGGACCTTGGAGTGTCTCAGTTTATTGAGATATGCTTGTGGGTAACTGGCTCTTGGTTTTGTTGACAAGATAGTTAAGAAGAGCTGTATCTCATAACAGCTTAGAGGGTATCTAGGCTATTGTCGGGGGGTTTCCTAGCAGACACCATACTGTTTTTTGCGCATTGTGTGTGGCATCCACTTCCTGGTACCAGAACATTAAAAAATACATTCATATAAGATCAACAGAGGCTGAACAGAGAGTTTTTTCATTCATCATTACATAAAACACCTTTGACCAACTCAAATGATCCAATTGTTTATAGGCCTGAAAGTGCTGCTACATGACTTTGCATTTGGATAAGTGTATTTTATTCATGTGTTGAATGTTTTGATCTAATTTTTTTATTTGATCATGCAGAGGTATTTTTTGTTTAAGTCACTAGACTAACTAACTGCCACATGACTGAACAAAATGTTCTGCACCATTTAGTCTGAACAATCCTGGCAGGTAATGTTCAGCAGTGCAAAAACAACTGCAACTTCTGTTAACAGGCACAAAATAAGGTTTAAAAACTTAGGACAGCTTTGTCATTATTTATTAATGGAATTAAATTTAAAAGCCCTGAGTCACATGATCAAAAATAAAGTGCATACTGTGAACTGAAAACAACCTCAAAGAACTCAGAAGCAGTGCCACTAAAGCACAAAGTACATTAACACAGATTCAAATGGCAAAACATTTTGTGCTTTCATAACCCAACTTTACAGCTTTGGCAGCCTGAAATTTTACTTTGTCGGCCTTGACTAGCAACACATAACTTGCACTACATAGCATTTTCACATGTTAGCATGATAACATACTGTACCTGGCATCTGCCTCGCTGTAATACTCTCTAGCAACAATGTCCTCAAACAGCTCCCCTCCAGTAACACTGCAGACAGAGAGACAAATTAAAGACTTGATGTTGTTATTTCTATTTTCTGCTAAAGAGACAATTGAAGATGACGTCTGTTTTACTTACACATCAGATACAAAACTTATGGCAGTAAAGTAGAGCTTGAATAAAATTTCAAGTATTACCCATTTGGGATTTTTTTATATGCTGAATTCTACCCATCACAATCTGATACAGTTCAATGCAATCACATCCATCACATTTCGATGGGTTGAACACAAATGTCAAGTATTCCAGAGTAAAGTCCAAGACAAACGTGTAGAGAGGTGGCTAAACGTTTTACTGAGGGTAATTTGGCTGTGCGGCTAGCTTAAAACAGAAAATAGAATTTTCTTTTTCTAAATACACACAACTCACACATTTAGTTGGGGGAAATAAAATGTGATATTTGACACATGCTATTTGTTTTCAATCCACCCCTAATAGTTTTATTGGAATACACAGTTCATGTTATAGTGGCAGAGTACAGAAAACAACATGAAAAGACAACCATTTTATTTGTGGGGTAAACATGGTGAAAGGAGAGTGAAATTTACATCACGTGTGAAAAAGTGGTAAACTACTAGAGTGACGCTGTTGTCACAAAATCGTATTGTTAACTAGTGAAAATACTATTAAAATAGGGCTTAATTTAAGAGCAGACCGATGCTTTATGTTTATGTTTTACTGAACCGTGATAGATAATCATGTAAAATAAGAAAGGGACAACCGGCTTGTTGCTTAGATTAAGCATCCTGTAGCAACACTCCAGCCTGAACCTGTGACCTGTGTGTCTGTGTGTGTCTGTGTGTGTGTGTCTGTGTGTGTTAATGTGATTTACTTACAGGTCAAAGACAAGGTAATGGAAGCCTTCCTCTGAAATGCTGTCATGGAGTCGTACTAGAGAGGGAAAAAGAAACAAAGAGAGAGACTTCAAATGGAAGTCAGAGAATTAGATCATGTAAATTATCTTCTATATGAAACACTATGAGTCATCACACTGAAGCAATTTTCTGTGTGTGTGTGGGGGGGAACGGTAAAATTACTTGTGCCCGATGACCAGTGTTTAAGTTATGTGGGTGTGTGGCGGGTGTGTGATCTGCGTTTCTGAGGTTGGATTTTTTGGAGAGTGTTGTACAATCACCAAGGCTAAGCTAGCTGCTAGATGATCAGTAAATACCCCAAATTGTAGGGCTGCCTGCCTGGTAAATCATGATATCTGGTTTTCTGTTTCTGCACGTGTTAAAAACAGATGTTACATGTGGGTGTGGAGTCATTTAAAGGAACTGAGCTGAGTAATAAGCATTAAAGGTAATGTAATATGTTACTTTTGTTGCTGAGTAATCAGTAAAGTAAACTTGCCCAACCCCATTTATGACTACGGAAGTTTATATCATCACATATAAAATAATTGCTGGTAACTATTTGATCATAAAAGAATAATTTAAAGAAAAAAGCTAATTTAGCACAACTTTATTTATGCAATCCCTAAGACATCAAATCCAGCTGCTTGTTACCTGCAGCGCAAATACCACGAGCAACTATGATCAAGAGTGTTTTTTCAGGACAGGAAAAGTGTTTGAGGTATGAACTTACCCGACTGAACTGAACGCAACCTGCAATTCTTCATCAACCAGTTCACCAGAGCTGCTGTTTCTTTTACCATCTATACTTTGCAAAACCGCCAAACTTTCATCAACAAAGGGCTAGTCCACACTAGTGGACTCCTCACGTGACCCACCCATGGCCCATTGCAGATCATAATCTCATATTCTTAAATAAATCCCAATAAGATACTAAGAACCAGGGTTTTCACAAGATGGTCTGCTGTGTGATAAAATAATGGGTTAGGGTCTGCGTGTTTAGTCCAATCTAATTTATGCAAGTCCTTAAATTATGTCAAATTATTGTGCTCTTTTTTGATTTATTAGTTTTGCCCTTTGTTTAATAGTGACAGGTGAAGCATGACCAGCATAATTGTGTGCTATGTAATTTATGACTCAAAGAATTTTTTTGTCTTCGCTTAAATAAACACATTTGGGTTGTGCTACAGTTGTAATTTATTTAAGAAAAACCTGCATTTTATATTTTGTAAGCTCCTAATGAATACTTATCATTAATGTGGCAGATGATCATTGCATCCCTAAATTCAATAGTCTCTAATCACTGGCCAGGTTAACAATGCACAAGAATCAGACTAAACATAAATCACCACAATGGTGGTGAAAAATACACTTGAGGTTAATTGAAACACAGTCCTCCAAGGATATGAGGTTTCCAGCAGAACAGGTTTTCTCAGCCTATCTGAAATGATCCACTCCAGGGCGCCACACTAGGTTTCTAAAGCCACCTGGGCTTGTTGGCAACCAGGAATCCGCTTTTGGATTACATAGTTGACAGAATGGATGCCATATTTTAATCATTCATAATTAATGTGATATTGGTAATTTCCTTTCAGGTTTTTTCTCTGTTAAAGAAGCCCAAAAGCAGGCAGGAAACATTGAAGAGGGGTGAGAGGTTTTTCTTTACAAAGAAGGAGTTGCTGCCATCAAGGACAACGTTAACCAGCAGCTTCAGTCCAAAACAGTTTTGAAATACAGACACGTACTAACTGGGTGTTCACAGGTAGATTAAAAAGCTGCTTATGTCAAAGTAGGTGAAGGTGCTTAAATTAGGCCTAAAATGTATTTTATTACTCTCCTCTTGCTTCAGACAACTTAACATTTAGAGAAAGAGAAACTTGACAAGCTCTCCCCCTGGGAATGGGATCAGAAAAGAGCAGCTAAGGGAGGAAAAGAAAGGAAGAATAGGACAAAGAAGAGGCAGGAATCAAGTGGGACTAGAAAGAAAGAGACCAATGAAACCATACCTATTATGGTGTTATCATACTCTGCGTGCGTGTGTGCATGTGCACGCGTGTGTGCGCGTGTGTGTATGTGGCTTGCACTGGGAACATACTACTGTATGATAAGACACTTGGCAATTCTGCCACAAAGATACTTTGCCATTTCCTTCCTTTTTCCCTTTCTCAAGGGGCCACTGCCTGTTGTCTGGCTTTTACACAGGCGCCTGAGAAATGGACTAAGTGGAGTAAATGTATCCTGATTATTCAGTTAGGGGGAGCAAAGTTATGGCTTTGTTACTCCACTTTTTGTATTTTTAAAAATAAATGTATCATCATAAAGTTGCCGCAATCATGTGATTATATTTAAGCGGCCGACATCAGTGACCGTTTTACTATTTTCAGCAATTGACAAAAACAAGTAATCACACGTTTTTGGACCACCGTTTTGTTTTTTCCAGTTTAACCCGTCACTGATCGCTTGCTACAGCATGCTTTGGCTGTCAATCACAGTCTATCAATCCACACAAAAGTCTGACTGTTTACAAAAAGTGAGAGACATCCCATTTAGCTTAACTGCGATCATGAACAGAAACTTAAACACAGGAAAAGACAGGCTACCTTATGTCGAATGAACCTGCTTGACTAAAAGTACGATTGTTATCTTGCCAAAATGCCAAACAGATTTGCGATCGGATAGGATTCAGCTGTAGAGATCAAACATTTGTGAAGGAGCCAAATCAAAGAGTTAGATGTTTTAAGTGTAATGTGGCTATTAATATTTAGCATTATTTGAGATGTAGTGAAGGTTTACACATTTTTCAAATGCAACATCGTGTTTACTCACCATTCTGTGAGTTAACCATTACCTAATATTGGACAGTTTAGCCAGCTGACATTTATAGTTTGCCAACCTTTTATTTTACCGCTACATTCCCTCTGTGATTTTTTCCAATGACTGTTAATATCTCAGGCTAGCTTTCACTCTCTGTTGCTGTTCCACTCTCTCCCCTCGCCCCACACAACAGTGGACTAACCAAGTGGACCAAACCTCTATTAGAGCACACAACCCCTGTCCAGGTTTTCATCCAATCTTGCTTCACTATAACTGTCTAAAATGGGATTTAATGAGCCATGCATTCACATTCACCAAAGTAAAGAACACACAACCTCATAATGTGTTATTATTATTCATCAAATTATAAGACTGAGTCGGGCCTATAAAAAAATTATGATTATTTTATGTTTTGGAAGGATGCAAGGAATTCATTTTAAATTACTTTTTCCCCAGACAATTACCTGTCATTTTTAGTTTGCGCCATCATTTTAAAACATAACCAGAGGCCCACACACACATACACACAGAGTCTTCAGTAGTAAATGATCTGATGAAACTGTTAAATAGATTTAGTATATACAATTATAATGTATGAGAGCCAATTTAATCTCAGATTTACATAAGTTATAAGTTCACAGACATTCAAGCCTTGTGTCTGCCTGACAATTTATTTCTACAGAAACTAAACAGAGCTTGGTTCTTTGGTGAAGGGGGTTCAAAGTGTGCCACTACAGCAGCACCCTGACTTTGTATGTCACCTGTCAGTGGGCTTGTTCAGAAGGAATGCAGGTAGGTATGTGTAAATTAATGGTTAAACATTTGTAGTTCATTAATGTTATGTGGGCACATTCCCACGCATTTGTGTGTACTTTAACTTCTGTTTGAGGTCGTGGAGACCATGTCACTACACAGTGGCACTGGCATTGTAAATCTACACTGTCTCCGAGTCTTCTGTCTGACTGAAATCTATGGTAGTGACTTTTCCCAATGTTCTGAATCAACAAAGGTGTTTCACTAATCGATGAGTATGTCTTCTCTCACACATGACTCACCTATGTTGGGATGTTTCAGCAGACGACAGATTCTTGCCTCCCGCTCCAGTTTCTGGTGATCTGAGGAGACGAAAAGAGCGGAGAGGAAACTGTAAAGACGCAATGTCATTACCAGGAAGAGAAGCTATTGGGATGCTTTGTGTTTGCTCAACATGTGAGCTAGAGCAACCAAAAAGAAAACCACGAAAAAACACATCTAACTGAAGCTGATGTTGTTCAATAGCACTTTTGCAACATAGCATTTTGGAAATGACTACTTCTAAACATTTTGAACAGATGTAGTGGTGATAATTTTTTAAATACTTTCTAAAGATAAGACTTTGGCAACCATTAAAACATGATATCTTTTTTGGAAAGAAAGAAATACCAGCACTAGTGACAATGTTAAGTGATTAAAAATTTTAACTGTGCAACTGTAAGACACAAACACACTCACTGTATTCCCTTTCTCTTCAATCTCTCCTGCTCCTTCTACTCTACTCAGAACAACAGTTTTCATCTAAACCTGACAGCACCAAATCAATTTAAACTGGAGGGGACAGCAAATTTGTTTCAGCAGAGGCAGGATGTCAAAAAGGTAAGACACACACCGAGCAGGAGAAACTAAGAGGCCAAAACATTTGCTGTCAACTAATATGAGCTTGGACAAGTGGACAGACAGCTATACACTTTACACTGACAAACACACACACACACACACACATACAACCTCTAGCACAAGCTTTTTGCACTTAGTCAAATTAGTCTTGTGGGTCCGGCCTTAATATAATCAGTGTCCAGTTAATGATTCTGATGGCAAGAGGAGGATGTATGTCTGTGTGTGTGTGTGTTGCAGCTGCATGTTAAGGACAGGCAGATTGGTTGTTGGACAGATACAGTAGATAGAAACAGTGGATGACATTTCCTGTTTTAGGGTCTCAAGAGGTCAAGTTCACACTGGACACTCCTGCCTCCCACCAGCTGTTGGTCTCAGGGGACAGATGGCCTGCTTACGTGAGTGAGTTACGCCTGTGTGTGTTTGTTTTTCGGTGTGTGTGCGTGACAACAGAGAGGAAGAGACACTGGACATCCTTAATCCCCTGTCCTATCCAAAGCTTTGGGCAGTGTCATGTTGTCTAGATAACCACTAGTGCTGTGGGTGACCAGATACCATTTCCAATATATTGTCAATTGCTAAATTGCTAAAGTTTCTCTTTTGATGAATTAGTTGTTGATGTATAAAAAAGTTGACATATTCAAACTGCTAGTTTTGTCCAAAGATTTATAAACATTTATAAATCAATGCAGCATCAGAGAAAACTGCTGAGAAGCAGGAACCAATGACTTTTTTGCATTGTTTTGCTTAAAAAATGACTAGTGAAAGGACTAGTGGTGAAGCGGCACATCATAAAAGTCGAACATTCCTGGTTCGATGATGGAAGGGGACTTTGGCCATAGGTGTGCTCACCTGCTTTTATGCACATTTTTCATTTGTATGAATAAAACATACTTAAAAAAGCCTTGATATCACAAAATCTTACGTTTGGCAGGGGTTGGAAAAGTTGGGGTTTTTTTTGGCATTTGCAGTATAATTGTAAACAGTTTCAATTAGAGTCGAATAAAATGTGAAATTAGATAATGTTGGGCTGTGGGAAAACAGCTATTTTCACTATTTTCTGACATTTTATAGATAAAACAATTACACCAAAAAAATCAATAATGAATTACATTTATTCATTTAGCTGACGCTTTTATCCAAAGCGATTTACAATTGCTATATATGTCAGAGGTCACACGCCTCTGAAGCAACTAGGGGTTAAGTGACTTTCTCAGGGACATCTTGGTGTCTTACAGTGGATTCAAACCCAGGTCTCTCATAGTGTCTTACCCACTGTACCATCACCACCCCCAGAATTAATACATAATGAAACTAATCATTAGTTGTAAGTATTAATATACTTACAGGTTTTGCTATAAGTTACATTTACATACAGTTGATACAGTTACACTTTTTGTGTCACTGGTGCATAATATTGTGATAATTATCCCAATGAGTTCCACACAATGAGGTAGCAGGTTTAAAATCTGGGGAAAACAGACCAATGGTATTTCATCGGCGCTCAGTATTTTAAGAAACACTGAGTTTAGCTTTCAAAATCTGCATCAGGAGAGAAGAGCCAGCTCAGTGACTTATAGATAAAGATGGTTTTTGATTAAACGTTTCATTGTTTACTACATTACAGTACAAAGAACCAATGGAATGGATCCGGTAACATGACTCAACTGCCCACAGAAAGTCCCAAAAAATGTAAAGATTGACTGCTTCAGATGGTCTATCTCAGTGGTCTAGGGTACATCCCTCTCTACAAAGCCTTCTCTTTATCCTCGATACTAAACTATAACTGATTAAAACACTGTAGGTACAAGTGAATCAGAGGTGACTAATTAAAGTGTAAAAAAAGAAAAAAAAACGCTATCGAAGACGGAATATCAAATATCAAATGTCATGTTGAGTTAAAAGCGTTTGAGTCATTTAATCATTTATCATGTCCTAGAATATATTCATTTAGCAGTAGCTGATGGAAACATTTTGCATTTTATTTCAGTGACTTTTTCGAAATGAGAGATGTTGCTATATTAAGAGAAAAGAAGAGTCTTGTTAAAACTTGTCATGAGAAAATATGTATGGTGACCAAATTCAACCCTGAGTTAGACTAAAGTAATGGTTGTTGATTGATTAGGAGAGTTGGCAAGATAAAGTGTGAACACAAATGCAAATGTCACTCAACACATGATATCCTAATGAAAGTTCTGGTGGCAAATCCATTCAGTAAGTAAATTCGGTTTGACATTTGTAAAATCCCACACTAAGAGGAAACAAATCAAGTAGTATGTAATCTGTGAACCCAGCTAATAGGGTGGAGGTAACCCAGAGGTTAGACAAGGCTTTGGCTTGTTTAAATCCTCCAACTGGCTGGAAAAACATTGGCAGGAAAAGTGAAAAGGAAATACTTCCTTCCTTCACAGCAAACACTGAGGGGCCTTTAGAGGCCGTGGAAAATCAAGTCCATCCCCGACATCTAAATATGTAATTTCTGTTTGTGGGCATACAAAGCATTTAAAATGTTTACTTCTATATTTTACATGGCACCAGTGATTTCTCTTCACTAATAATTTACAATGTTTTTATAGTATAGTCATTGTGGAAAGCATATAGCTAATGCTATGTGTATTCTAACACAATTTATCAGAAATCTGCTGGTTCTGAACTCTTTCTTCTCACACAGTTTTTAGTAGCTCTAAGGAACTCGGGCAAAGAGAGGAGTAAAAGGCAGGAAGATGTTAAGTTCTGATATGCCAATGAATTGACCTGTTATTCAAAAGAACATAAATCTGAAAGAATTCTGATAATTGATTAATCATCACATTTTTCTCAAATGAGAGGATTTACTGCTTTGTCTGTTTTATATCACTGCAAACCGATTATCTCTTTAGTTCTGGACTGTTGGTGAGAAAAAAAAATCAATACATATTCTTGTAATGCATTTTTTCCTATTTCTGATATCTTATAGACCAAACAATTGAATCAATTACTTGAAAACTTAATCAAGAGATGACTCAACAGCAACGATTAGTTTTGTCCGCCAAAGATTTCTTTTCTTTTTTTTACCAAAGATTTCAAAACCAAAAGATATTCAATTTACAATGTTTAAAAAAACTGAGAAAAGCAGTAAATCTTCATTTTGAATGTTTTGACATTTTTACTTGATGAACAAAAACGACTTATCAGTGTTCAAAATAGCTGCAGATTGTTTAGCGGCGTAAAACTTTATGCATTGATTTCCTATTAAATCCACTATCTTAACCACCAACAAGCTCCTGCAGGAAAACACAAGGAGGGATGAAAACGCTACACCAAGTTTCACCCCAAACCTCTGACCCACAGGGCTAAGCCAATCAGCTGCAGCTTTCAGCCTGCATGTCTATGTACACATTTAGACCTATGTTGTTCAGTTCAATATCCATGCTTTGGTTTCTCTCATGCACACAAGCTTTAATCTGACCAGTGTGTTCAGATGATGAGAAATCAAAGCATTCTGCAGACATTCCACAACCTTCTTCTCAGAGCCATAATGGGCTATTTTGGCTGCTTGTATTCTTAGAAGTTGGATCAGCCAGCAAAAATAGGACTATTTTTTAGTGCTGGCCTGAGATGACGCCTTTATTATGCTTATGATGGCAGACAGTCTTGGCAGCTGGCTGCTTCGAAACACTAGAAACTGACTGAGGAGTTTGAATAGAAAGATGAGAGAATCAGTACAGGCTTCAAAAGGACAAATTGTATAGAAAAGAACAGAAACAAGAGAAACTGACTGCAGCTTAACAGACACTGATCAGTGTCAAACACAGAAGGTAACTGCAGGCTCTTTTTGAAACAACACAACCGACATGGAGACATTACAAGTGAGGGACAGAACCAGTGGAATATGCTGCACATGTTGTCTGCCAATAACTACTTGTCAATTCATTATACTTTCTCATTGATTAATTTTGATACTTACTATACAGTGTTGTTAAAAATGGTTAATTAAATAAATAAATACTGCTGCACAATAAATAGAAGTCTTCAAATAGACCCCATGATCAGTCGATACTGCTTCCAACGGCCTCAAAAACCCTGATCAGAGCACCGTTAATCTATAGGCCATTAAAGGCCCTCAGCACATATTGCTCAACAGCAAGAAACACAGAGGGCTGAATGCTGAGCTCAAACAAACAAAACTCAACAAGACACAGGAAAGCAAAATACAAAAAGGTGCGGTCCGCTGGCTAAAACAAAACAATAAATAATGCAGTCATAAAAAAAACTGTTTCAACCAAACTGGTTACTAGTATTGCAACTAGTGACTAGTTTTTGGTTGTTACACCGTCCACCCATGGTAGCAAGGAGGGAAATAACGGAAGCACTTCTTTGTATAACGGAATATAATTCAACAGTACCACAAACTCTCCTAAAATGATAATGAAAGCCCCCTTTTCACCGAATGGTACCAGCTCAACTCACCCTTGCCTTTTTTGGTTATCCATCGTGGAAAAGTTCTACTTGTACCTCTGTTGAGGTTCCAAGAGAGCCGAGGTGATACTAAAATGTGATGTAAAAACACAGCAGACTGAGGCCAGCAACAAAAAGTTTTATATTTTACAATTTTCGTATATTATTTTATTACTAAATCCACTTCTAAGAAGCTTTGAGGTGAGAAATCAACTGTGCATATTTTGAATATCAACAGTTTTACAAAAAGTGACGGTGGACCGCCAGCCACCAGCTTAAAAGAGCCCTCTGGTCCCACCGTCACAAAGACCACTTAAATC
>JAPMOB010226877.1:0-22304 GCA_029875015.1 Lepomis gibbosus
TATATATATATATTTGCTGATATATGGATGGATGGATTATTATTATTATTATTATTATTATTATTATTATTATTATTATTATTATTGAGCTTTACATTCTAATCACAACAAAATCACTTTTGTTTTTGCCCCTATTCATCATGAGCTGGACTCAAAGATCTGAGACTTTCTCTATGTACACAAAAGGACTATTTCTAATATTGTTCATAAATCTGTCAAAATCTGTGTTAGTGAGCAATTCTCCTTTGCCGAGATAATCCATCCACCACACAGGTGTGGCATATCAACATGCTGATCAGACAGCATTTGTATTGCACAGGTGTGCCTTAGGCTGGCTACAATAAAAGGCCAATAAAAGGGAATTTGGTAGTACTTCCAATCGGCCTCACAACCGTAGACCATGTGTAACTACACCAGGATCTCCACCCTGGATCTCCACATCTAGCATCTTCACCTCCAAGATTGTCTAAAAACCAGCCACCCCGAGAAAGCTGATGCAACAATTGGTTAGCAAAAACAAAGAATTTCTGCACAAACTGTCAAGAATCGTTTCAGGAAAGCTCATCTGCATGCTCATCATCCTCATCAGGTTCTCGACCTGACTGCAACTTCGCACAGCCATTGAAGAGGAGTGGACCAACATTCCACAGGCCACAATCAACAACCTGAACAACTCTATGCGAAGGAGATGTGTTGCACTGCGTGAGGGATATGGTGGTCACAGCAGATACTAACTGGTTTCCGGACCCCCCGAACCTCCCCAATGCAGTGAAACTGCAAATTTTTGATCGACCTTTTATTGTGGCCGCACATGTGCAATGAGGTGGATAGATTATCTCAGCAAAGGAGAAGTTCTCACTAACACAGATTTTGCAAGATTTGTGAACAATATTTGAAAGAAATAGGCCTTTTGTGTACATAGAGAAAGTCTTAGATGTTTGAATTCAGCTCATGATGAATGGGGGCAAAAACAAAAGTGTTGCATTTATAATTTTGTTCAGTATACATGGTGTACATGCTGTGAATCACCTGACTGTCCTTTTTATTGGCCACCTGCCTGCATAGCTGCTCTTCATTAATTCAATAGTCATCCGGGATGTATTTTGGGCAGTTTATCACATCTCACTTTCTATACAAATTATATTATATTATAATTTTTTTCTACTGGCCTAACCACTCCTGTTGTTTACCTCTTATCTGCTTGTTTGTTACCAATTTTAAGGGTGAATATTTAATTAATTAATCAATTATATATTAATCAAATATGTTATTATTCTTGTTCCTGCCAAAAAATTATTTCTACATACTGTATAAGTAGGTATCATGGCATGTAAAATGTTTAAGCAAAGCTTGCGATACAGAATAGATGCAGCTGATGAAATGAACCATGATAACCAACAGCAGCTACTATGTAATTTACAATGACAGTGACATTAGAAGAAAATATTAAAAACAGACTATTATATATTTTTAGTTTTGGCATGTGTATTTTAAAAGGACTTGTTATATGAAAAATGTGAGATGTTTTTAAGGATATCATAATTCTCAAGCTATTAAATGTCATGTTGAATAATCGCAGTGTGTTAAAGTCAAACATGTGTGTCCATTAGTTAGTTAGTGATTTCCTGCATGTCCCTCATCAAGCCTCAAAGGACTGCTTCCATTTATCTGTGTGGCACTACAGCTATTAAAACCAGTGGTTGTAAATTGTTCTTCTTTTTCTAAGAAACACAAATACACTCATTAGTCTTGTTTTAATCATTTGCTTTACAACTTATTGAAAGTGAAACAACACATAGCCACTGAATATCCAATATCCAATATCAAGCTAACTTCCCTCTAATTGTTTTGTGTAGGTAGAAAAAGCAATAGCAACAGCTGTCAGCTGAGAAATACGGAGAGTCGTGCCCCTTGTATAAACACAACATGTATTGTGGTTTCATTTCATAAAGGAGTATTGAGGCTACTGTTGGTTGCCTTAATATTCCATTACAGGAGTATGATGTCACGCATTGTTTGGCTGCTCATTTTGAAGCCACATGATAATGCGTACATGGCCATCCCCATGTTGATGTGTACTGGAGCCAAAGAAGAGCCCAGAGAAGGGCATTGTCAAGGTCAGTGGTTCCCAACCTGAAGGTTGGAGCCCTCTAAAGATATATTTGAGGGCAACACATTGAAGGCCACGAGGTGATTAACAGGAAAGGAAAGCCAAAAATAGGATTTTCTTGTGAAATACTAGATGATGTTGTTTTTTTGAGGACATTTTTCACAGTAGACATTTTGACTTATTATACAAGGAGAGGCATAGGTGGAACTAATAACATTAACAATAACCACTCTTTTCCATGTAAGTGTAGGCCTACTAGTAAGCCATGAGAGTCATATTATTGTTACAATTACACCTGTGATTTTCCAGCTATGACACACCAAAATGTGAAAAAGGTCTATTGAGGCTCTAAGGATAGAGCGTGCCATGTGCTGTACAGCTTGTAAAGTCCTTTGGGGCAAATTTATGATTTGTACTTTTGGGCTTTAAACATAAAATTGACATGACAAGGAAAAATAAGGTTTTGGCTAAAGGTCTCAACCTGGAGATGAATGCATCCTGTGACAAGGGTTCACAAAAACATTGCTTTGTTTAAACAGGTCACAAGCCAAAAAAGTTTCCAGTTTGTTCCACTAGTCTAGGTCAGTGGTTCCCAAACTGGGAACTCACATGACCAGGGGGAATATTTGGAGTAAAACTAAACTTAAAGCCCTTTTTCACAACTATTATTTGAACATGTCAAACAGGTATAACTAATTACATAATTAACACACTAAATTAATTACTTTAAGCAAACCATTGTTAACCTTAGTAGTTCCACCTGTGTTTTTCATATGAGATGTGAAAATTTTTGCTATTAAAAAAATTTTGTAATAAGTTACTTAGTTAATTATGGATTAATCTGACATTTAGTTTCCTTGATTAATTATTTAGTCTATGAAATGTAAAGAATTATGCCCTCTCCAGATGCCAAGAGTCAAAGGTGAAGTCTTCAAATGTCAAATCAAAAACCTAAAGATATTTACAACAATACAAAATAGAGAAAACCATCAAAATTTTACATAGGAGATAATGGAACCAGAGAATCTTTAATGTGTTTCACAATTTTTGCTTTTAAGTGAAAGTATATAGTTGAATAGTTGATTTTTTATTTCTTTGCCAGTCGATTGATCTATTAACCTATGATTCATTTCAGCTCTAGACTTGTCACTCTTCACACAAAAACAATGACATACTAGTAACATACTAGGTGAAGGAAAAGAACATGTGAAGCAAGACCATTGTGAGGACAGTGAGTGATGATTGGATCAGAGCAGGGTGATATGATCTATGAATGGCACTGCTCACCATTGGGCACCTCCCAGTCAGTTAAGGCCAGGCCCATCCAGATAAATCACTTCCTGTAGAGAAAGGAAGGCGAAATAGCACTTAAGTCATTATCCAACTGCAGCCTCCTGTAATGGCTCCCAATCTTCAAATCTAATCAGTGGCTTGCCAACACAAAGGAGGCTCACCACCTGATTAAATGCAAGTTCAAGTGGTGGAACTAGTGTTACTTTGTGGTTTTACATCAGGGAGAAGAGGGACTGTGTTTAAACACCTGGGATTGAGTGTTAACCGGGATTAGCAAAAACAGTTGAAGTGGAGGATGTGAAGCTTCACTCAGGTCTTGAACATGTTATTCTATCCGTTTGAAAACAAGGAACAACTGGCTGAGTAAAAGGTTGTGCTAACATCAGTTAAGGAAGCATGTAAAATGTCAAGGAGCACACAGGGCAGTATAATTTTCCAGGCATTTGCCGTTGTTCATCCCCAGACATTAGGGAGATTACATTCAGCCTCAAAGTATCAATCAAGGGCCTTTGACATAACAGCGTGGGCAGGATGTTGGCCCCCTGGCTTTGACATCACGGTCTGAACGGCTGGGTTTTCTTGTATCTGCTCTACATTCATTCAAGAAAAGAGCAAACGAGAAAAAGAGACCTCTCAGCAATCTTTAGCTAGACATTTACAAATGCTGTAGACAGATGGAGCAACACTAAAGAGAGTTTGTGTTTCCGAAAAGTGCCTGCTGGGAGTGCTATTTATCATGATTACTCAAGAATGAATGAAGTGACCTGACTAGCAAAAATATGGTGGAATTGGATTCGAGTTGTGCAGTGATTTTGCTTGCCAGCTTGACTATACAAAACATTATGTGAATCATTCAACCATTTCATCCACTCACATTTTCTAATAAAAAACAAGACCTCTTGCAGCCCTAGACGCTGATGGATACACAGTTCCAATCTGGAGATTTTTTTGGGATCTGATAGACACATATTGAAGCCAGTATAGCACCAAATGACCACTAACATGTTGAAATTAAATACTTATACAGTAATTGCAGGACAATAGTGTTAAAACATTTTTCATCAGTTCTGCTGTTTAAAGTTCCAAGTGATAACTACACTGAATAACTGGACGATTCACTAAACACCTTCTCCCAAATACTGTCCATTCATAGCATAACAAATCCAGCTAAGCACAGCAGGCCTGTCAAACTTTGTATTTTTCCACATGCTGAAGCTGTGTGCATGAGACACATCTAAGAGATTCATTCGTTTTTTCAGACACGTTTTAATTAATCCAACTGCCTACACAGGCTGTATAATGGCTATTTCCTTTCATTTTACGTGCGTAACTACAGTGTTTATGTGTTGGTCTCTAAGCGCTTCCAAAACTTGGGTGACCTACACTTAATAGCCTGAATTTATCATGTGAAGAAAGACAGAGCCCAAAAGCTGTTGCTGCTCTGCTGTGCTGCTCAAGCGACGGCTCCTCCATGGTAGAGTTTACGGTGAGGTTAGCAGATCTTTTTAGCCCTTTTTAGTCTGATTGAGTTATACACTCCAGCCAACTTTACCCAAGATAGTGTTAAATTTATCAAAAATATCTGTTTGTCCTCATCCCAAAATACTTTTCTCTTGAAATATTAAAAGTAAAAACATTTTTACTTTACATTACATTTTACATTTTTGTTTCACATGCATTTTACATTTACATCCCAATTGTTTCTGTTCTTTAACAATAATCTTAATAGCCAAATTTGTAACTCTACACAATCTGTTTTGTTTTGTCCTGAAGTACAAATTTGACTGTTGAGATACACTCTATGGGTCGTGCTGGGGGTATAGCTTAGGGCAGTAACTGTATAGTTGTGACAGCACAACCTTACGGAAGTCCTGACATCTCATTTAAAGGCACAGTTTCTGAATACAGGCTTGTGTGCATTTCTTCTTCTTCTTTCTTTCTTTGTTAAATTGTTAAATTAGTTGGCTAGCTACATGTATCAGTGACTGGTGTCATTCCTGCTGTCATTGACAGTCCATGGCTAGAAATGAGTGCTTTTGGTTCACCTCTGAAATTAAGGACTCATTGTTTGGCAAACTGTTAAGATATTTAAGTGATAAATGTTCCACTGTTATCATTTTATGTCCCATGCAAGTATAGAAAGCTTGACAAGTGTAGCAGGCATAGCTGAATAGGCTGGGCTTAGTGAGTGATCAATTGAACTATCTTTCCCCACTACCCAAGACCAATGTAGAGTCTAGTTAAAATTCAAACAAAAATATCAGACCCTGAATAGAAACAACTTGTAATTAATATTTCTGGACATCTTCCAAGAATCTCCTAGTATACAATGTGGATCACCTACACTTACACAACAACAAACATAGATTGACTGCCCTTTTCAGAACCAATGCTGCTTGAGAATTTGTGTATTGCAACCATTATTTGTTGCTTGAATTTCTCTTATGCACCTTGAGAAACTGTGGAGTGACTCAGGCTGGTGCCCTGTCAAAAGCTGGGCAGGGGCAAGCAGTTCCTCTGAAGTATCTTAAGGAAACTTGGCGCTCGTCTTTGGAGTCATTTCAGATTCAATCACACTTGATCAACTTGGACCGCGTCCCGTGGTATTTATAGAAAGTTAAACGTTATGCAGTTATAAAGCCTTGCCAAGACCCAAGAATCTGCCATCATTTCTGCCTCTGCAGCAAAGCTGAGAGTGGGAAATTTCTGGCTCTTAGTAAGTCTCAAAGAGACACTCAGGTTACAATAAAACTGAGAAGCAAAATCTTCATTAAAACATGTATTTCAGCATGATCTATTGTACCCAAAGCTACACCTAATGTCTTTTTAGACAGCAGTTTTCAGCAAAGGTTTCAATAATCATCTCTTTTTCTATACCATTGCTTTTGTCTTTTGTCAGTCCTTTCTCATTCCTTTATCTATCTTTTCTGAAAAGTTTTTTTTTACTGAGGCTTTTTTTGCATCATCTTCTTTCATTACCTCTTTATTTTTTCTTTGTAATGGTTCTTGTTCCTTCTTATGCCTAAGACAAGTTTGCCATGTGTCTAACAAAAGAGGACTCATCATCCTTTAGAGAGCTTATTCTCCTTTTCAGCGGAAAATATCTGAAATTGTCAAATTCCTGACCCATGAACCTCCTCTATCCCTTGTTATGTCACCCTCGTTGACGTAATTGAGTCTACTAGTTAATGGTTCAGCAGGCATGACGATGAAATTAATATGGTTTGTTCAGCCATTGCATTTTTTTCTCCACCACCAGTAATCGGACAGTTTTTCCATTGAGTCAAATGCAGTTAAAAGCGCCCTTCACTTGTAAAAGCCATTATTGTGACATGATGGATCCTGACGCGCAAGAGGCCATTAAGGGGGTTTAATGAATAGATTAGCCAGAGCAGCCAGGTGTCTCCAGAAAAACACTTGATCACACGCCCACCTAAACGTTGCCACCAAAGTGTCGCTGCCCATTAGGTTCCAAATCACAGCCATAGCTCTTCACTTCACTAGTGGACAGGTTTTTCAATAAAAAACCGACATGTTTATCTCTTCTTACAGTGAAAGGAAATGTTTCTGTCTATATATAAATTGGTAAAACCTTGATTCCTATAACAAAAACAGATACTTTGAGAAAGGATTCCCTCCAGACATCCAAATATGTCTAGACTGTAGTTTTTCATTGGATTCATTGGATTTGACACTTGGAAGTCCAAGAGTCAAATAGCATAAATATCAAATTGAGCTAACCTTTTGCTATGAACCAGAATTCCTCTTTGAGCAGACTGTTTGCTGCACTTCTTCTTCTCTCTGAGTATTGATTGGCAGGCCTCCCTGTCTTCATTTGCTGTCATATTTGCTCCACTGTTACCAACAATACATATTTATATAATGTCTAGATAAATCCCAACGTTGAAGCAGATGACATGCTCATGTAGCAATGGCTCTCACAAATAAGTCATAGCCTTTTATGTCAGTGTGTTATCATTTCATATAAGTCACACATGCCCATGCTAAATCATGAGATTTCATATAAATTCTACTTTAAGCACAGAAGGCCACATCACATGAAATTTAAAGTGCGTTCTAACCATTTGCTGTCTGTCTGTCTTGCACTGCAGGTTATGTTTCTAAGTACAAATGCATTGTGTTGCATGGGCTCCAACCTCTGCTTAAGCAATTCCACCTCTCCTATATTTTGTATCTTGTCTAACCTCTGTCTGTCTGTTCCTACCAACTAACCATATTTTTTAATGTTAATGTCGTATTGTTAATGTTGTTTTGAACTATGAAAGAAAAAAAATCAGTTCAAGGATAAGATGTTAAAATTTATATATATATATATATATATATATATATATATTTAATCACAGTCATGCCAATAAAGCGAATTGAATTGAATTAATCAGTTTCTACTTAAAATGTCTCCAAATCCTTTTATATTACATGTGAAAAGAATTTCTAATTCCCATATTAAAGGCAGAAAAATGGATAACATTATCAATGCAATATATCAGAAGTTACTAAGGAAGAAATGTTATTGAAATGTTAAAAAAATGAACACCAACATGATCTCTCCAATTAACTGACCCTAACCAAATATCTAAATGACAGAATTACATGTGTGATGTTTCAGTGTAAAGCTCATTGAACTGAACCCAGAAATCAGACTGACACCACAAACTGGCTTCTTTCTGTCTTGAAAAATCTAACCAGGAGCGACAACAAAATGAAAAGGCTGACTCATAATAAATCCAAGCCGTAAACCTCTCCCTACTTCTTCCAGCTCTCGCTATCATCAAATCATGTGTCATTACGAAAAAAAGACAGTCTGTGTTGCAAAAATCAATCATGATGTTTGAATTGATTTGTGGTATCAACTGTTTTGTTTTTTGTTTTTTGCTGCTGTCCAATATTAATTTGTGGATATTAAACAGATCAGTGCTATATGAAAGAAGACAATGCTCTCATCTCCAAGAGTGACCACTCACATTAGTTTTATTCCATAAACTGCAGTGCTAGATGAGCAAATGCAATCAGTGCCTAAAAGTTTGCTGGAGAGCCAAAGTAATGATTGGATGTCTCCGTTCTGTAGGCTTGGCATCATCGGATGTTTCTACATTGACGCTGACAAGGGATGACAAATGAATAAATGGTTCTTGTGCATTAATTTTCAAAATCGTTTCAGGCTGCGTTACCATCAAAAGTCAAACACCTTTACATTACTGTATTTTCCTGCTGTCCAAAATGATGAATAGAAAGATTTGCGATTTCACATAACTAACAGGGATGGAAGCAACTCCTCTCAGTCTACTTTGATTTGAATGATGCACAGTTATTTTGTCATAAAGAAAATACTGGGGTAAGTTGTAACAATAAGACAAAAGAAGCAAAAAAAAGATGCCACACCATATGACATGCTTCAAAAATAGGTATAGTGAAATAAAAGAACTGTTTCTCTCTCTCTGTTACAGACTGTCTGATGACTTGCAGACTGTCTGATGACTTCTTAAAAAAGATATTAGCAAGCATGTAAGGATCCTAGCTAATAAGGAGAGCTAAGTTAATGTTAGAAAACCACCGAGGCTAGCCCGCTGTATATAGCTGGTTGTCAATATCAACTGCACTCTTTAAAGAAGCGTACATCCCACCCCACCCCTGTCAGCCAGTGTTTATCTAGCTGTATTGACATAGTGACTTGAAATTTGAAAGGAAAAAAATGTTATGTCATGGTTTGAGCTGAATGCTAATATAATGTTAGCATGTAAAAATACAGATTTACACCAACTGGATGTTAACATGTTAGGTTTAGCATGTTAGCTTGTCTTTCTGTCCTCATACCCCATTCCTATATAGGCTTATAATTATCTTAAATTAATTTACATCCTTGTTAAAACTCCATGTAACTGCATCATGTGAGCTGGCTTTCGTCTATTTAAACTGTAACTGCTTGTTGTCTTGGCCAGGTCTCCCTTGGAAAAGATATATTTAATCTCTAGGGACTCCCCTGGTTAAGTAAAGAAAAACTATTATTGAGCATGTTACAATACTAATGTTACCATATAACAACTAATATACGCATTAAACACAGAGTAGAGCAGTGTGTAATTAGGTGTAAACTGTGTTAGACCAGCTAAACTCTGACTTCGGCAAATCTTTAAAATTATTAATATTGTCTGAAATTTCATGACAATCCATTCAATATTTGTCAAGTCATTTCATTCTGAACAAAAATGTTGGATGGACCAACAGACTGATGAACCAGTGGCAGACATAGAGCTATGCATTAATGTGACTAAAAATACACTGAACAAAATTATAAACACAACACTTGTTTTTGCCTCCTTTCATCATGAGCTGAACTCACAGATCTGTGACTTTCTGTATGTACAAAAAGTCTGTATGAACATTTTCGAGTGCCTTTTTACTGTGGCCAGCCTAAGGCACACCTGTGCAATACCCATGCTGTCTGATCAGCATCTTGATATGCCACACCTGTGAGGTGGATGGATTATCTCAGCAAAGGAGAATTGCTCACTAACACAGATTTTGACAGACTTGTGAACAATAGTTCAAAACAAACAAACAAAATTCCAGAAGGGAACTGCAAGAATAGCCAACAGATTGTATTGTTCTTTAAACTTTTGACTTGTGTTCCACAAGTGCAAACTTAATCACTGCAAATGTGTATTAACGAATAGAAATGGATGGGAAAATTAAATGAATGAAGAGAAAACCATGTTCTTTCACACTGAGTTCTGTATATCTTATGTGAATGTGTTTTTAGAAAATGTTTTATCATGGTATCTTTATAATCTAAACTTTACCATCTCTAGCACCTGTGTAGGCTAATCTCCTAAATACGTTTTAAAATGTATATTCTCTGAGCTGTGGTCAGATGCAATCAGAAGATTGAAATGATGTATCTGGTGCTCCAGCACTAGCGTGGGTGCATTTCCTGGCATTAAAACAATGAAAATGATGGATAGGAAAATTGTAATCACTATTAACATAATGACTGAAATCAACTTCTTCCAGGACTGCATTTCCTTCTTACAATGAGGAGAATTACTGAATCACTTTTCACAGCAAATTGATTACGGTTAGTCGAATGACTCAAACTCCGGTATATGTATGTACGTAATGCTTGCAGGCATCATGTGGTTTAAAATGAAAAGTTCTGTTGCATTTCACCAGATAAAGTACGTACTTTGCTTTTTATGTGGGGTCTGTTATTTATAACCTGTCTATTCTTAGGTTCGTAGACTGAGCAAAGAGACTATCTATCTAGCTGCTGATATTATTAAGTGCCACACAATGTATTGCATTTCTTTTTTGCCAGAAAAAAACCCTCTTCAGCCATTTCCCACTGAAATGCTGCATAAGAGCTTTTGTCAACACAGGGAAAGTGACGGCAGCAAACTAAATTTTTGCAAGCCTCCCACCTCACCTCTTTTCTCACACGTATGCTCTGGCATTTACTGTAGGACATGTTAACATCAATGATGACATAGAGTATTCAGACTCATAAAACTTATGGAGGGGAGGGGCAGAGATGGCTATCCTCCGTTTGCTGTGCGGCTAGTGACCCCTGACCCGGCCTTGTTAAAGGAAAGCTGCCAGCTTAATGCAACCTTGGCAGAGTTGCCACTTTTCCCGCCCATTAGTCCAGCCATTTTCCGTGCTGAAACACATTGCTTACCTATTTTAAGCAACAAGGGAATATCGAATCACTCAGGATGCAAAATTAATTTTATTTTAAGTAAAAATATGCTCAGGTGTACACTGCTCATTCATGAAGAAGTAGCTGCATGTAGGTGACTTGCACTGTCAGGTAAAGTCACAAACAAAGCAAGAAAAATCTGAAGAATCCAAGCAGAGACCATCACATTTAAAAATTGCTATTATCCAAAGAAATGTAAAGGAATTCAATCTCAAGCAGGGGTAAGAGTGTTTGTCAAAACAGCAGGAGTTCTTTTTCCGTGTGATTAAAGCAAACTGAAAACCATGAATGGGGAGAGGAATGGGCGCACTCACACTCTCTTCTACTCCTTCAAACACCTCCGCCTGCCTCTACCCCGCCACCACATGCAAGCGCAAAGTCCACAGTGTGGCTTGGACCCATTACACAGTGACTCAGGCTGCTCTCCATTTGAAAAATTAAATGGGGGGCCGTTTGGCAGAGTTAAATGAGGCCCCCAGGAAAAAAACATGCTGAGCGCAGCACGGCTCCTACAATCTCAATCACAAAGGAGGAGGTTGGCGCGCTGATGTAATGGCCACCGTGCTGCCGCTGTCTTGGCAGCGGAGGAGAGCTCGTCAGCACAGCCCTACTAATTCATCTCCCCTCCCTCCTCCTGGATCAAGGGTACATCAGATATCATTAACAGAGAAAAAAGGCAAAGCTTTAAACCAGACACAGAGCTGGATGTAAGAGAGGATGAGGCTATCAGTGGGCATTTCTCTGACTGGAGACAAGCCAAGAAAAGTGACAGAATCCCTTGAGAAAAAAAAATGGTTCTGTATTCCAAATTTGAAATGCCGGATAGCCTACACTTTGTTGAACAATAGAGAACCTACAGTATGCATGCATGTGTTAAGAAGAAAACCCACTCACTTGTCAACAACAATCCACCTGTAGATCTTTTCCGCATTCGTTTAATATCCACTTTGAGACAAAAACAAAAACAAGACAACAATGAAAGCAATATATCATTTTATGATAAGGACTCAACAGTGGGGGCAGAGGTAATCAGATGCTTTACTACATTTCATTTAAATGCAGTACTTGGGTGTATGTACTTTCTTCCATTAGCATCCTTCTTTGACAGTATATCTTAATCTGTAGATTCTGTATAAACTAACACGAAGTCCAGTACAAACAGTAAATTTATGTTTATGATATTCAGTAGCGGATGTCCAGTATAGTATTCTCATTACATGTTATCACATAAAATATTGCAGTAAGATATTTAATTGTTATCTTTAATTCACCTTTCCATCTCTGTTATATCAACATGTTTCTAAATTAAATTGATGTGAGCTGTGTATGGAATTTTTGTTTGATTCTTGCCTTTAGTTATAATAATAATAATTATTATTATTATTAGTAGTAGTAGTAGTAGTAGTAGTAGTAGTAGTAGTATTATTATACATTTTATTTATAGTCACCATTCAAAACACTAAAGATCACCTTACAAGAGAGAATAAAATAACAGTGCAGCAATAAATCAATGAAATGAACAAAAACTAAGTTGTGTAAAAAGTGTATAAAATCAGCAAGGGTACTAGTTAATAGTAAGGGTAATAGTTAAGTTTTAAAAATTGCTGTGACCAGACGAACAGTGATCACGTTGGATGTGCCAGTTTAATAGGCTGTGTATTTAGGCGAGATTTGGAAAATGAAAAGCAAGTCATTGTTATGGATGTCTGGTGGAAAGGAGTTCCAGAGAGACAGAGCGCCTGAAGGCTCCAAACCCCATAGCGGTCAAATGGGCAGGAGGTGCATTGAGGTGAATAGAAGACAAACAAATCAATCCAGTCAAGACAACTCACTTTTAAGAAATTATTCAAATGTATAGACTCAGTAGGTTGTGTAGGTTCAGGTGGAGCCAGTAAAAATAAGATCTGTCTGAACAGTTTAATAGAAAGGGGAATTCATTCATTTTAAGAATTAACATTGAATTGAATTTCAGTGTAGAAAGTTCAGTCAGTTTCTCTAAACTTGGTGGCACTTTCCCAAAGACAGAAATCAAGGAAAAACTACTTGCATCTGTGATTCAAGTGACATCAACGGCTGCATCCTTGATAATAGATAAGCTTCTAACTTAATCAAACAAGGTCAAGTCACACCAAAGTAAAATAAATATAACAGCACATCTCACTATATATATGTAACCTCTTTTTTAAGCCTTTAGTTTAAGTCAAGACCTCAGTACAGTCCAGTTTGTTGTCTATGTGAGAAGAACCAGATCTTGCACTCTGGTTTAAAGGTCATGTGTTTTTAGCTTTTAGAAAAGCTCAATGGATGAAAAGTATTGACTGAAGTGCTCTGTGAAACAGAAATAACACATGTGAATTATTAAAATGGGTGGCATTTACTTTTAGAGAGGCAGACAACTGCTCCTTGTTATGTTATCTTGACTGCACGTTGGCTTGCATTGTTTATTTATTTCTGTCTATTGAATCGCTAAATGATGTAGTTTCTTTGACAAATCACACCCAAGTACAAAATGTCAATTGAAATGATACAATAGAGCTCAATTTTATGTTCCATATTTTAACTAACTCTACTCCAGAGTGGCGCATTGAAGTTTTCTAGTATGTGTAATGACCACAAGTTCACTGTGTGGCTGTATAATTTGAAATGACAACACTTTAAACTGAACTAAACTGCAACATTTCAATGAAAGTTTAAAAATATGAAGTTTTGTTATGAATTAAACTACCCATCAGTTTATACCAGTAAAGCTGAAGGGATTAGTCCGTTGACGGAAAATTCATTGGCAGCTATTTTGATTGTTTAACTCATTTTTCATGCAAAAACATTTCATGGATCCAGCCTCACAAATTGATTATCTTAATAATTAAAATGTAGTGTTAATAATATTCAGGTTTGAACTGTTGGTTGGACAAAACAAGCATTATGAAGGTGTCACGTTAGGCTCTGGGTAATTGTAATGGCATTTCAAAACAGTCAATTCATTAATGAGAAAAAAATCAGTAGATGAATTCACAATGAAAATAAGTATTAGTTGCAGTTTGATACAAAATAGTTTAAAATGAGCTCCATCTAAAAAGATACAGCAGTAAAATTCTGCTTTTGCATGAATGCATAAGGATTAATAATCTAATGATATAATATGTAGGCCTAATAGTACAACAGTCACAGAGGACATTTTTCTGCAATGAGATTTTTTTCTTTAAATACTTTAAGTACATTTTTGTTTATAGACTTTTACTTAAGTAACCTTTTCAATGCAGAACTTTTACTGTGTGGTATTAGTACTTTTACTTATATAATGGATGTGAATACTTCATCCACCACTGTCATCTTCTACCACTTTGTATTCGCTTTTGCAACATAAATGTGTGTTCTTTCTCAATGTCCACAACCAAACGATGCAACGGTGTCTTCTTCTAATTTGTTGCTGCCGCCTAGTGTTCATACACAAACACTGCGCCCGTACGGTCCGTGCAGGACTGAAAAAAGAAGCAAGAATGAACAGATTGAGCGAGAAAATTACTTTAAAGTGGACGTTAGTTCTTAAATAAATGCACACAGTGTAAAATTGTAAATCATTACTGTCTTGATGGCCATACCTTTGATCTATTTGATTTAAAAAATGAATGTATAATTGCGTTCTACTTTATTGATAAATGTATTCGTTTTGATTATTCAGCTTTTTAAATTCATAAAATGAAGAAACAACTAAGGCAACCAGCTCGTTCAGCCAGCCACAATGTCACTCAATCGATTACTGATTTGAAATCGGGGCTCCGCTGTTTTCCCTGACGTCGCGTCCAGGAAAATAAATCAACTTAGGATCACAGCACAGGCGGCGGAGGAAATAAGACACCTTCAAAAGCAGACATGGTAAGTATGAATGAAATTTTAAATACATTGTTCAATTTAACATTATATAATATGTCTACACAGTGAATACAACGCACTGTATGTTGTATAATTTATTAGGAAATCTAGAAACCGGGGTGAATTTACTCGAAGCTAACATTCGCTAGCTAACTTTTGACTGCACTGTGAGTAAGCAAAACACCTTCAGTAACTGCTAACGTTAGCTGCGTGGATGTCAGTTAAATTACGTGAGTCCGAATAAACTGTTCACGGATAATACTTGTCGGGACGATAATGCGTGAAATAATCTTTACAATTAGCCTAGTTTAAAGTGTCATAATTACGTTTCTAATTAGTTTACTTTATAGCCAGTTTGCAGGCTAACGTAACTTAGCTAGCAGACGTTAGCCAGCATAGGCTAAGCTAGCATTAAATTGGAGTATCATGTCTTTTACTTTCGTTTTCCCTCAGCTCATCGGGCTTTGGCTTCATGCTGATAGCCAAAACCGTATAGCTCCAATTACTGGTCATTGTAACGATTCAGCAAACGTTTGTACTGTCTTCATTTATCCAATTAACGTTAATGTCAGCTAGTTCTCCGCGGGACCAAGTCAAGTCAAAATAGGTAACGTTAACGTTACCCAGCGCTGAACATCACTAAGTTATCATATCAACAACATTGGCTAGTATGATGCTTGAGCTCGGTAGCACGATTCTCTTTGGTAACTTATATAGCAGTGCATAAAGCAGGGCTGATAAATTATTCAGTTGTTGCAGTAATTTAAAACCTGAGTCTAGAGAAGTCTGGGCTGTTAGCAGGCTTACAGCTTTGTGTAGTCGGAGCTCAGAGTCTGTGAGAAATAGTCTGTAGCTGAGGAATACCGCTGATAATGCAAGACAACTACGTAAGCTCAGCTCTTGTGTGATTTATATAATACTTTTTTAAATGTCACGTTAAAATGATGGCTTGTTTTTATCTTTAGTTCCGCAATCAGTACGACAACGATGTGACGGTATGGAGCCCACAGGTAGGTCTTTGTTTGCTTTAATTTGTGTCTTTCACTGACTTAAAGAAAATTAATATCTGTGTCACTAACGTGCTGTAGCAAAATATCTCCAAAAATGATTAATTATTGTTTCAGGGCCGTATTCATCAGATCGAGTATGCCATGGAGGCAGTGAAGCAGGGTTCTGCAACTGTAGGACTCAAATCCAAAACTCATGCAGTCCTGGTTGCACTAAAGGTATTAATTTAATGGAACATTTACATATATTGTAACACAAAACAAAGCATGTAGCAGATCATTAGTGACAGACAAATGACAAGTATTTGATCATGCATGATTGTTGTCATGTTTTTGTGTTTGTGCAGAGGGCCCAGTCTGAACTGGCTGCCCACCAGAAAAAGATCCTCCATGTCGACAACCACATTGGCATCTCCATTGCTGGACTGACTGCTGATGCCCGACTCCTCTGGTAGGTTACATAGTTGCTTTGGTTGTCTGAATAAAGCTTTTCTAATGAAAATGTGAATCAACAAATGTAATTGGTCTTAAATTTTACCAACACCCTCTCTCCCACAGCAACTTCATGCGCCAGGAGTGCTTGGACTCAAGATTTGTCTTCGACAGACCCCTACCTGCGTCACGTCTCGTCTCTCTTATTGGCAGCAGTATCCTCACTATTATTTTGAAGCTCTGTAGTCAAAATGTGGTGCCATTTCTTTTTTATAGATATGTGTTATCAGTGGTTATATGTCTGTTGTGTAATAAGTGTAACTGCAACTTTATGAAGTAAAATAATTGTGAATGGCAACAATAATCTTTAACTAAACCCCTAGAAACCCAAATCCCAACACAGAGGTATGGAAGGAGGCCCTATGGTGTTGGACTCCTTATTGCTGGCTATGATGTAAGTTTGCTCACTCAGATATTTTACTACTTGTATTTGTCTATAGTATCAAAGCTGTTTCCGTTATAATTTCAACATAACTCAAATTGTCATCCAGGACATGGGACCTCACATCTTCCAGACATGCCCATCAGCCAACTACTTTGACTGCAAAGCCATGTCCATTGGAGCACGCTCTCAGTCTGCACGCACCTACCTAGAGAGATGCATGGACAAGTTTCATGACTGTAAGATGAAATTTCTATTACTAGCCTTGTCCATTCATATTTCAAAGAAAGCAGTTTTAACTAAGAGCTTCACAGTGTCACATTTTGTAACTGAACATAAATGTTTTTGTATCTTTATAGATCAGGTTGTATTCCATTTTTAATATAATAATTACAGTGTCAATATATTTGATATGATGACAGTTTTAGAAATCTCAAAGCCATCACTTCATCAGTGTTCTCAGAGAACAATACTGTCTAAATGTATGTGCTTACAATAAAAAAATGTATTGTTTTGTTCTCAGGTAATCTGAACGAGCTGGTCCAACATGGCCTCCGTGCTCTCAGAGAAACCCTCCCCGCTGAGCAGGATCTTACTACCAAGGTACACAAACTCTCCACTCCTGTCTGACATGACATTCTGCTACACAAATCCCAGGACACAAAAGCAATCATATTTGTCTTCACCTGTGTCCTAAATGAGACTAGCACTTGTCCTGCCTGTGATAAAACCTTAGTCTGTCCACCCAGACAGAACTGTGTTACTTAAGCCAGAGCATTATCCTGGGGTTGTAGGATAAATATCAAACTAAAACCTCAACCCCATACTATCCAAATATGGTCAAATGGCAATTGTGTGATTTTTCTAGTAAAATTAGTTTTTGCACCTTGAATGTTATTGATGACGTCTTTAACAATAGATGAAAGCAAACCTACATGGATTCTAAGTAATCTGACAAGACTCAGTAAACATTATCAAAGCCCCACCCTAGTTGAGATTGAGGATCTAAATCTTAACATTTGTATTACATTTTACTCATTTAGCTGACGCATTCATCCAAATGACTATTACAATACAATTGCTATATTGGAGGTCACATGCCTCTAGAACAACTAGGGGTTAAGTGTCTCACTCAGAGACACACAAATCTAATCTCTTAAATGTAATGGTATACTGGTCATTTCTTAGGTATATTTCTCATTCTTTCAGAATGTTTCTATTGGAATTGTGGGGAAGGACATGGAGTTTGTCATTTATGACGACGATGATGTTGCCCCGTTCCTGGAGGGACTGGAGGAGAGGCCACAGAGAAAGGTACTTCTAAGGGTGCAAGGATTTAGGAAGTCCAGTTTGGACTTGCTGCGTTTAATTTGAGGGATGCTTTTTTTTTAGTTGTTGTTGTGCTGCGCAGTGTGATTGATGTGATTAGTCAAAACTAGAACTCTTCTTTTCTGAACACAGCTGGTTACTTTGCATTTGGGCCACATTAAACAGTTTGCACCTAGTTAGATGTAATTCCAGCTCTCACTTCAGTCATCACCATGGTAATTAACCAGTTGCATTGTGTTAACATGAATGTGAAATTTACAGATGCATTTATTTAATAACTCAGATTTTCTGTTTTTTATATTTTTAATGTTGAAAATTAGTTTCAATGTTGGACAGACCATGAAGTTTGTGTGCTAAACCAGTCTTCTGTTTGTGTCTCAGGTTGCCCAGCCGGCAGATGAACCCGCTGCTGGACCAGCATCTGATGAGCCAATGGAGCACTGAGGTTATCAAAGGGGCCGGGCTCAAACCAACCTGACACTTACTGCAACTCACCAGAGTAACTCTTAGAGGGGAAAGTTCTTGTTATGTGCCACTTGCTAAACTGTTAAATTCAAAATATTCTCTGCTGACATCAACCAATGTGATGTTGCTTTTGTATGAGTAAAGTGTACCATTATACAAGTAATAAACTCTTTTTTTGAATTTTGCTGCTGCACTTAATGACAGTAGATGTCTATTTAAAACACATTTAGCTGACTTAGCTACAGTAAAAAGATTTCAATATTTCCATGAGCAACATTGCAGGCAACAAACTTGGGAGTCTGAGCCACAGTAATGGTTTTGTGACAATTAGAGGCCATAAATGAAACTGAAAAGCTTTGAAGAGGAATAAGTAAAACTCAAATGTTTTATTTGAAGTATTTACAGTATTTCAATTACTGGTATGCTTTCCAGGTGCAGTTTTCAAAAGTGAGCAAACAAATTCGATATATAAAAGTAAAAAATAATTTGAAGCACAAAACAGGTTTGTTAAAAGCTGTAGATGTTATTACCATAGAAGACAGGAAATAACCAACACTGAGAAGATGGGGGGACTTTTTATGTCGAAAGGTCCCTGTTTCTTTAAATTAGTACAGGTCATTTGTTTTATCTCTTTACTCTCATGAGTGTTAAATGGAATTCAGATTCTTGTCTGAAGTTTTCATTTAGGGGTTTAAGACTGCAGGAGGTTTAACATGATTTTACTTTGATTAGTGTTTTGTTTGTTAGGCGCATTCTGATAAAGATGAGAAAAGGCACAACCACCCCAGTAAATTACAGTGATGAAGTGAAATAATTCCTCCTTTCCCTTGTCTTCATCTAAGCTGAAGTAATTAATTTCTGATGTTTTGTAGAACAAGCATGTCTTGAAGTGGCCTAATTCTGTCATGTTTGCTTTTCATTTACGCATTTTAAAAATATCTTTAATTCAAGCATATAACAAGTTCATTTTACAGGAAAATAGGTTGATAATTGTGAGAAAAAGGTCATGACAGATGAAACATGACTTACTTAACAGAACTAAATAGTGGATTTGTTCACAGACAGAGTAGCTAACTTTTGAACACATTTATTTAATCAAATCTTGACCTAGAGGAGTCCTGGAAGCATCATCATGTTAGCTTAAGTTAAAAACATGCTGAATTTATGTATTAAGCAGCATTAATAATCATCATAGCTTGTGAGCATTTTCTAAATGAGATCTTGTTTTTCTTTTGTTTAATGGCAGAACTTTTTTGAGACCATAAATTATGTATTCCCCTATCAGCCAATGGATAAAGCTAATGTTGGTGATCGAAAACTGTGCCCTGAACACACTTTTTATCACTTATTAACTTCAAGTAAAAGGTAAACAAAGCCGGCAACACATTTTCATGCATTCACCAACAATCGTGCTTCTGCCCACCTGATGGAAATTTAAAAAGCTGTTCCCACAAACATTAGGTTTGAGTTCATATGCAGTTGTAGAAAATCAGTGTGAGGCTTTCTTTGCTCTCCTCCTCTTGTTCCTCCGTCTGACTGCACTGCAAGGAGTTTCTGGCTCGGTCGACCTGGTGAGGTCCTCCATCTTCTCCTGCTCCATCGTGGAAGTCATTTTCAGTGTGAGCTCCAGCTCCTTCAGGACTCCAGCCAGCTCCTCCTCGGGGACACCCAGATCGATCTTGCCCCCTCCCTCCTTGTGTTCATGCACGTCCACCCTCTCACTTGTGCCTAATTCACTCTCTGGCCTCACATCCTTTTCACTTACTGCTGTAATGTCAGATTCTCTCACTTCGTCTTCATTCAGAGTCTCTGATTCATCAGCCTCTCCTCCACCTGTAACATTGTCGGGATTGTTTTGCAGGTCGGTGCCATCAGTTTGTGTCCTCTCGGTCTTTGGACTGTGGTGCTGCTGACTGTGCTGACAACAGCAGCGGGAATGTTCCCAGTACTGCTGAGGCTCATCAGGATAATCTGCGGACAGATTTTAGCAAGTCTTTAATTACTAACTCTATTCAGCTGGAAGTGTATATCAAAAATCCATTGCCTGATTTAATCTTGCAACTGAGCACAGTGTAATCAATATTTGCCCAGCTGTACTAATACCGTGTCTGGAGTCCTGACACAAGAACCTGTAATACCAAAAGCAAATCTGAACATAACCAGAAACAGAAAATCAGACTATGGTTTTGTGCATGCAGTGTTACTGCAGAATAAAAAAAAATTTGCCCACTAACTATAAATCATGTGTACTATTATTTACTAGTATTTTAGACTGGTTTCCTGCTATGCAGCAGCCACTGGTTTCAGTTCATGCAAATTCAGAATCAAAATGAATCACTAAGTACATGCTTATTAAAAGTGTTTGAATTCAGACCTGATTTCTTTTTAATTTAGAGAGGTTTGGAGTATGATTTTAAATTTTGCTTCACATTATTCTCATGATTATGTACCACTTTTTTATATATTTTTATACTATATTATGCTCTGTCAAGGTTTATTTCACTTAGCAAAACGACAAAAAGAAGAGGAAGAGTATGAGAAGAAGTATGGTTTACATTTTGAATTACCTTGTCAATTGCCAGTGCCATCATCATCGTTTCAAGAAAGTGTTAATTGTTAAAAAAGGTCAGAAAGTTCATCATTACAAAGAGCAGCATGTTGCTTTAAATTTTCGTAGAAAGTTACGTGATTTTATTGCATGGAAACTTTGAGATCTCTTCCTGGTTAAAATGCTTTTGAACAGCATGGAGATTGAATATTTGAGTGTCTGCTGCAGAAAAGCACTGCATTGAAAAATCAAACCTAAAAGACAAAACTATAATAATAAACTGAATTTTGTTGTTTTGAGCATCAAAAAGGTTACCATTAGATAGTGGAATTAACCATAGGCGCCTGAATGCACCATTCGTTTTTGGTTCATTAAAGTGCAAAAAACAAAAAAAAGGTTTTTGCTCGCAACAAAACACTACAGGTTGTTTAAAGTTTGGTTTTGTTGTTTGTTTCATACTGTAACAATATGAAAGGAAACACTATTCTAAAGGGAATAAATCACGCAAAGTCTGTGGTGATATAACTGATTTTAAAATGTGTCTGTCGTTTCCGTGTGTAAAATCTAATTCTTATTTCATGTTTGTGACGCCCTGTGGGGTCATGTGTGGGTGTGGCATATCTCTCTCTCTTCCTTGTAGGAAGAGCTGATTGCAGTAACTCCGGACACCTGGGCTAATTGCCCTGTAGACTATTTGTAACTTGCTTCTCATTTCTGCAGGAGGCTGCAGTCGAGGCCAGGTCAGACCTCCTTGCAGGCCGGCTCCCTGGTTTCGCCTTTAGTTTGGTTTTAGACTATTGTTTGTGGTCTTTACCTTGTTTGTAACCATCATCCTGCACAGACACTACTGAAACCACAGACTTCATACCTCATACTTTAATTTTGCTAGTTTGAAATAACTCTTCAATTTGGCTTATTTTTGTTAAATAAAGATATGTTGTGAAACTTCTACCATGGGATGTCTCCCTTTTGTTGTGGCATTTTGAGCCAGGTCATAACAATGTTAGATTATAAATTTACTAGGGCTGTCAACTTTAGTCGTTTAGTCGACTAATTGGTCGATGCCGTCTTGGTCGACTAACATTCTCATTGGT
>JAPMOB010226881.1:0-21155 GCA_029875015.1 Lepomis gibbosus
TTTAAGGATTATGTTTGGACACTTGCAGCATTTAGGTTAGGGAAAGATTGTGGTCTGGTCTGGTACATGGTGTGATCCATATTAATATGTTGCTTGCAAGATATGAGAACAAAGAGCCACAACATCATATAATGCAGTGATAATGCTTCCGTCACAATTTGCCTCACAACAATGGTACAACCAATGTACTGCTAGTGTATATCCAATTTAACTTACGTATAACCTTCTATTCATCCCATGTTTACTTATTCAGTCATTCAAGCCTTGCAATGCCAAAGAAAACCAACAACTACCACCTCTGTTAGGTTAGCACACTGACATAGTGTTCAATAAACAAACACTGTACTGCACGGGCTTTTCACCACAGCAACAGATGAATATCTATGGCTCTTTCACTTATGTTCTCTGTATATTCTGTACATGACACACACCTATTATTTTTAGGCTCGCTGAACTGAAGGAGCATGGTCTAGCATCTGTATAATCCAAGGAGGGTTAAATCAAGGGCAACAAGACTTGATTGAAAATACAAACAGAACTTCAACCAAGTCCAGCTGCCCTTGATTTAACCTTGACCTGATGTCTGCCACTCAATATCTTTCATGCAGTAACTGCTTATAATACATAAGTATTCACCATGCATTAAAAATACAGTGTTTCATAACTTATACTCCTTAACTCTCACATGAATATCTCAAGCAAATCAGCCTTGGGGCTGTTCATTTCACAATAAAGCAGCAAAGGCTGCAGTCTGCGGGCCCAATTGTAAGATACTGGATAGTCACAAAGCATGTTATCCATTGTAATGAATTTAAGCAAAGGTATTAACAACTTAATAGAGATTATGTAAAATGATACCTAAACATGCTTATACAAAAACCGTTTTCTTGAAAAGAAGAGAAATGTTTAATGTGGAAGAAATAATGTATCACAGCCAAAAGAGCTGATGTGCCTTATACAATAGTTTTTGGATGCAAAGAGAGAGGACTGTGTTCATTCATTCCCCAGGCTTTCAACTATTAAGACTCGCTTTTATCTCCTTGAACAATAAAATTGTTTTGATCAGAATGAATTTTACATGGGTTTGAAGGGCTTGTCTTCATTCCACTTTACCACCCGCTAGCTGGGGCGGCTCTGGCTCAGGGGGGTAGAGCGGGTCATCCACTAATCACACAGTGTTGGCGGTTCAACGCCTGGCTCCTCCTGTCCATGTGTCAAAGTGTACTTGACAAGACACTGATCGTGTTCCCTATGGTCAGGCCAGCACCTTGCATGTTGTGTGAATCAATGAATCTGCAAATTGTAATGTGCTGCAGGGTCGTCAGCTGGGACCTTCACAGATGTTTCTCCCCTTTGATCTCTGAACATCTCAAGGTGGTGAAATGTCTCCCTACTGCTGATCCTAAGATCTTAGTTTATCCCACTTTGCATCGTTCCTTCTGAGCCAAAGCCAGAAACTCCCTTGCTTTGCCTACAAAGCCAGTTCCTTGAGTGCCTTCCTGGACCCTTTCATTTGGAGAGCCTTCAGGAATTGTTGAGTGTTTTTTTCAACGAAGCCTCTGTAGCCGACTTCCACCAGGTAGGTAGATGCCTTCCAACCTGCTTCTGTGCATGCTGCAGACAGCTCGCTGTACTTGTCCTTCTTCCTCTCAAAGGATGCCTCCATGCCTTCCTCCCACGGGACAGTGAGTTCAGCCATGTTCACCATCATGGCAGAGGTGGACCACGGGTCAATTTCTGGCCATAGGGAATTTTTCAGTTGTCTTATATGGGAACGTCAGCCTTTGGACCAGGTCGACTCACGCATATCCAATCAAATCCAGGTAACATGACAGACCATTCCTTCTGGTTGTATTTTGTGCTCCAGCTCCTTGGCTGATGGAAGGGTATCCGCCGTTGATATGTTGACAGGCTAGCTCTTTTCACTTCAGTTCTGCAAGCCTCTATAAGCTGCCAGTTTTCAATGGACCCAGTTATGTTTCTATCCATATCAGACCTGGGTCAAACATTATTTGCAGCCCAATAGTGTGTGCTGCAAGCTGGAGTTCTGGGCATCACAGTGATGGCAGTTCACTTCCAAGCCATACTACATTCCAGGGACCTGTGAGAGTGTCCTATGTGTACCTAATGAGGAAGCTCAGTCCGGATTGAGACTGGATTGACTTCCACATGTCGACCTTGTTCGTGGTGATACCTTCCCAGTTTGTCCACCTGTATTGTTGCCGTTGTCTCACAGCTAAGCAAGTCTTTCCTGAAAATAGTTGACTGAAAACAGTCCATCACATAAAATACCTTTGATACCTACTAAGTGTTTCACCAAACTGCTAATGCATGATGCCTCTCAAGTTTTGAAGCAACGTAGCGATGCAATGCATCAACTACATCCATTAAAATGTCACTGATTGGTATGAGACGAGTGCTGTAATGAGTGAGTCTCACCTGTCCATTGTCCATCCACACAGAATTAAAAAATAAGCTGGTTAAACTTTGTACTTGACATCCCCCCTGGCGCGGTGGTGCAGTGGTTAGCACTGTCTCCTTACAGCAAACCCCGGTTGCTCCGGCCTTTCTTTCTGGAGTTTGTGGAGTTTGCATGTTCTCCCACTGTCCGCGTGGGTTCTCTCCGGGTGCTCCGGCTTCCTCCCACCATCTAAAGACATGCAGGCTAGGTAATTTGGTGTCTCTAAAAAACGTCCTCAGGGGTGGATGTGAGGGTGAGTGGCGGTTTTTGTATGTGTGGCCCTGCGATGGATTGCCGACCTGTCTAGGGTGTACCCCGCCTTTCGCCCAATGTAAGCAGGGATTGGCTCTAGCCCCCCGCGACCCTGCACGCAGGATAAGCGGTTGACGATAGATGGATGGATGGATGGATGAATTAACATCCCCTGTTCACATTTCCCCCCTCAAAATGTTCTTCTTTACTTTCCTGCTCGCTTCCTTTTTTATTCCTGACATTTATGTCTAACTTCAGCTTGCTTCTCCTTTATTCCTCATCTCATAACCTGACACCTCAACTGCCATCTCAAATCCCCTTATCTTTCTGCTCTCTGTTGTGCTCTGATTTTCTCTCACACAGCTCTGTTAGAGGTTATACTGGCCAGCAGAGACTGCTTGGTGGCTGGAGACTCATGCTCGAGTGATGAGGCTTGCAGCCCACGTCTGCGGACATTGCGTCAGTGTGTGGCAGGCAATGGCAGCATGAAACTGGGCCCCGGTGCCAGGAGCCAGTGTGCCAACGCGGTGTCAGCCCTACTGTCCAGCCCCTTACATGGCTGCCAGTGTAAACGGGGCATGAAGAAGGAGAAAAACTGCCTGAGCATTTACTGGAGCCTTCATCAGTCCATCATACATGGTCAGTGCTTACTGGATAAGAGCTGTCTATAACTGAATTTTTACAAGTCAGATATTTGTTTTATGTGAATAAAGAAACTGAAGAATAACATTTTGTCAAAATAATACAGATGACTAATTAATAGTAAGACAGACTTTTATCTGTGCATAAATTATGATTTAGTCCATTGGAGCCTCAGTGGTTAAAAGAAAATTATTATTTATGTTGCATACAGTTTAAACAAATTGTGACGTTACAAAATTTAAGCCAATGTTTCTTCCTGTGTCTTTTAGGACTCAATCTGGTGGAGAGTTTTCCCTATGAGACAGTGCACAGGGATTATGACTATGTGCGCTTGGCCTCTATTACAGCTGGCAAGTTCACTGACCTTCATTAACTTTAACCTTATTTTATACAATTTTACCCTTTGAAGATGTTTTGTTCTAGCACTAATACATGACTAGACTGAATTTTCCCTGTAAGCATGCCCAAGGCCTGTGTTCTTCAGACAGTTACACAAGTATTACCATTCATCTAAACACAATTCCAGCATCCAAAATGAGATATTTATCTTCAAGATGTTGGATGGCAACCTTATTCATTTGCCAGACTCAGTTGAAATAACATAATCCATGACTGTCAATGAATACTAATGCAGGCATAGTTTCGTACAGCCTCAGGCTCATATAACAATGCAATCTCATAGAACTGATTAAAAGAAGCCCAAACTCTGAAAAGCAGATTACATCTTGTGGATATAAAAATAACAAACCAACTTTTAAATGACAATAACAAAACTAAATATAATTTTTATTTTTTACATGTTATCATGTGAAAGGTTTACTAAACCGTATGTTTTAGAAAGTAAAACATTAGTTTAGGTTAAAATTAGGGTAAGGCAAAAAAAACATAAGGCCATTGTTGTGATAATTATTTGTTCATGGTTATATAAGAAAACATTTAGAAATGAAAAAGTGACTCTTTCAACCCAGTCAGTCAAAGGCACATGTAGGTTATTCATCCATCTAAAAAAAATAGGACCCGAACACCGGTCAGTGTTACAAAACTATAAACGCATTGGGTAAAACTGACGGAGCATCCATGAAGCTCAAAGAGATTAGCTGGTTGTTCTTTTCCCAGGCAACATGTATACAAAGGTTCATTCAGATGTTGCCACAACAAGGACCAGGGTTCACTCTCACACCAAGAATGACCATTCATAAATTCTGCACCCTGCTTTATTCATTGATACAATAGAGGACAGAAAGTTGTCTTGATGGTTTTGTTGCAGGTCACACAACACTAGCGAGTCTCCAGTTACACTTCTCTTCACTTCTGATTCTAAAGATAATTGGATGTCAAAAATGTTATGTATTTTCTGAATCTTATTTAAATTAGAGTCTGTGTCACTTCATCATGCTCTCAGTCTCTTATTGAATTGCTACATGTGATGTCAGGAACTTAATAACAGGAAGTTAATAACACAGTTGTCAGTAAGGTTAGTGGACAAATCTATTATTAGGGTGCAAAAAAAGACTCATCTGTGACATCAAATGCAAAGTACAATAGCCCAAATAATTAATAGCTGGTGACAGAAGCTGCAGCAACCACATTTAGGCCTGATGGCCATGTAAGAGGCTATCAGACTGCTATCACATTGGAACACCTTAAAATTGTAATAAGAAGTATGATAAAAGCAAATTGTGACTGTGTGCATCTGCACTATTTCATATAATACATGTGATGGGCCACTTATAGTCCCCTTTGAAACAAATAATAGTAGAATAGCCATAAGTAGTGGAAAGGCAACCTTATTTGTATACCACAATTCATACCCCAGGGCAGATTGATGTGCTTTTCAGGGTTTAAAAACAAACAAAAAGTATATGTTAAAAAGTATATGTGTGTGGCCCTGCGATGGACTGGCGACCTGTCCAGGGTGTACCCCACCTTTCGCCCAATGTCAGCTGGGATTGGCTCCAGCCCCCCCGCGACCCTGTACACAGGATAAACGGTTGACGATGGATGGATGGATGGAAAACAACACAACAACCCTGACACCCAGGCCCATACATATTTAAATGCACAATTTAAAGAAATTAAGAACTTTTTAAAAACTAGAGATTTAACTATTATAGATTAAAATAGATTTAACTTTAAATAAAGCTATTTAAAAGAAAGATTTAGCCTATACTTGGTGGAGTAGGCAGTATAGAGAAATGTTTTAGCTTAGACTTAAAAGTGGCCACAGTCTGCACTTATTTTATATCAACTGGAAGGTTTTCCAGTTCTGTGTTGCACGGTAACAGAATGCTGCTTCGCCATGTTTTGTTCATGTGTGCACATTTTACAGATAAGAGGACAACAGAGAGGGACTGGCAACAGCCAGGACCTCACTATACTGAATTCCAAAATGCACAGTATACTTTTGAAAAACTGGCACACAATGGGGTTGTGCTTACCTTATTAAAGTCTGGCAGTACAATTTTCCAGCTATGATGGTAATTTTAATTATTAGGATGGAAAGGCATAGACCTTAGACATCCAAAATATGCAAAGAAGCCCAATGGGTTACATTTATGTATTTATTAAAGAGAAATTGTTCTCTTTTCATAATATAAATTCTGGTCCTCAGGAAATGAGCCTCCGTTGTTTATTTACAGACATGTCCACCTTGAAGCTGAACTTTATTTCCAAACTACCTATGTCAACTTTTGAACCTCTTAACAAGACGAAATTACATCTCAGCATGTTGAATAAATAAACAGAATGCATACCACAGGTCACATATGCTCTTATTCATATAAACACAAAATTGTGTTTTCTCTATTGCTATTATTTTCCCACTGATGTCTACACTTGTCTCTGACCTTACTTCCATCCACAGACTCTGATGTTGGCATGACAACTGTGAATCGCTGCCTGGATGCAGCCAAGGCTTGCAATGTGGACGACTTGTGCCAGAAGCTCCGCACAGAATATGTCTCAGCTTGTATCAAACCCACTGCCAAATCGGGCCTGTGCAACCGGCCTAAATGCAATAAGGCTCTGCGCAGGTTCTTTGACCGTGTTCCTGCCGATTACACACATGAACTGCTTTTCTGCCCCTGTACGGACACGGCGTGCGCAGAGCGTCGAAGGCAGACTATTGTACCCAGTTGCTCTTATGAAAGCGTGGAAAAACCAAACTGCATTACACAGATGAGGATCTGCAATGCAGACTATGTGTGCAGGTTAGAACAGAGCTAAATGGAAGCTTTTAATTGACTCCCATTTATTTCAGTGTCACATGTAACAGATATTAAAGTTATTCTCACAGACATAGTCATCTGAATACAATAAAATATTGCTCTAATATGATCCAGATCCCCAGTTTTGTTTTACATAATGATCAACCTCTTTACTCAAGGTATGTTCCATCATTCCCAGTATATTCAAGTATTCCTTGGATACAGATTTTAAATATACTCACCATACATATTTGGGCCAGTGCTGTTTAGTATTATGGCTCTTTGAAACCAAATAAACAGCCATTCAATCAACAAAATGGCCCGCTGATTTACCCTAAAGCTTTCTACCACCACTGGTTAGAACACCCCAGAGAGCCTGTTGGAATAACACATTAAATATTTAGCACAGATAAAGAGCCAGATGGATCAGAGTTATCGCTCATTGCTATCTCTGGTCATGGCCATTATTTTTCACAGCCCCATTACACTCAGAGGGCTTTACTAATGATCCCAGGTCTGGGGGATGAAATATATTACTCTTTCTATCACTTTCACATTACAGTCCAATGCTTTCAGTCTTCACCACGGCTAACAATATTTCTTCATGTCAGAGTGGCAAACTCTTAATTAAATTACCAAGTTATAGTAGAACGAATGTATAAAAAGAACCAGCAAACTTTTTATATTAAACAATACAGGGAGCTATCATGATCTTGCTAACCAGTGCTTGTTGCTTCTGTAGGTCTCGCCTGGCACAGTTTCAGTACGACTGCGAACCCTCCGAAATGTCTGTCAATGGTTGTGAGCGAGGGAACTATGGAGCCTGTCTCGTTGCCTACACAGGGCTCATAGGTAGGTGCACACCTGAGGTAACACACACAGATAAAACACATAAAGGAAAGAGAAAAATGAAATGAACAGGTGGAGGCAGAGAGAGACAGTATTTAAAAGAGGATATGTGCCATATGCTGTGTTACAGAAGTAAAGAGAAAATTGTGCAGTGACAAAGCGGCAGGAGGGAGTGAAAGTAAGCTACAGTGTAAATTAAAAATACAGAACAGGTTCAGAGTGAGCGAGACAACAAAATTAAACTTCTCATTCTAAACAAGAGAGAAAAAGTTCAACATGGTTTAAGATACAAAGTGCATTATAAATTGTCATTGCGGAAAAACAGAAGCTTTTTACCCAGTGAAAGTTTTGTTTAGATTTACAAAAGTCCGAAAAAAAGAAAAGAAAAAGAGCAACCACTTCTGTTCCACACACAGGAAAGGCTAAGCTAATGCATTTCAAGAATCTCAAATGGTGCCCCTCAGCACAAACACACACTTTTCATTCCTGTCTTGTATTTATTAAAGCACTTGAAATCCCACCTCCACTATGTTGAAAAAGAAAAAAAGAAACAGCCACAGAAAAAAAGCTTGATGGCAGAGACTTCCGTGACCCAAAAAAGAGAAAATTGGAGTATTTCTCAGTGTCTATTATTTCACATGAGTCAGCGCACAGCCATTCTAACCAACAATACTAGAACATAATCAGCCCTGTGTATAAGTCAGTATATAAGAAGTGCAGTTCCTATTAATGTTTCAGATAATGAAGCACTATAAATACAGTGTAACAACTCAAAGGAGAATGAATATTTAATATTGATTGAGGCCTGGTGCGGTCTTCTTTTCAGGAAGTATAATAACTCCCAACTATGTTGACAACTCCACGTCCAGCGTGGCTCCATGGTGCTCCTGCTCAGCCAGTGGAAGCCGGAGAGAAGAGTGTGATAAGTTCATGGGATACTTCAGTGACAACATCTGTCTTCGTGAGTATCACCCTATCCACAATGTACTGACTCAGGTTTTTGGGGTAGGGGTTGTGTTTGTTTAGCCGTATTGGGGGGTAAAAAAAATTAATTTGACTGCTAGTTTGGTGTCATGTTTAACTGGAGTCATACAGTTTAAGAGAAAGCGCTGATATGTTGGGTTTTTTATTCGGGCAACTTCATGTTGGTTTTTACACATTACATTTAGGTCTATTTCTGGTCATGATACTTTCAATATAAAACATAATTTACAGAGAAACTACGCCAACAGCAGTGAGGCACCAAATATTTCAAAATGTACTGTAAATGTACTCTAGATTCTATTTAGTGCAAATTGCATCATGCATTGCACTAATTTATTATTTGACAGGTTTTTCATAACTGTTATTTTACAATTTCAGCTTCAAATATAAATTGCATGTGTGTTGTGCACCCTAAAAGCAATAGTTTGCCTTTTGGAAAATTATGCACATTTGCTTTCGGGTGAGATGAGAAGAGCTACACTATTCTTAAATGTATCCAACAAATGTAAGGCTACAGCCAGCATCCGCTTAGCTTAGCATGAAAAATGGAAACTGGGGGAAACAGCTCCCCTGTCCAGAATCTGCTTACTAGCACTTCTGAAGCTCACTAATTAACACAATATGTCTAATGTTTAATCTGAACAAACACCAAAGTGTAAAAAGTTGTGCTTTCATTTGGTTAATGAGAATCATCACAACTATATCACCTGAGATAAAAAAGTAAACGTCTAGTCTCAATGTGAAAATAGCACGGCTTTGGAGTATAAACAGGTATATAAAGAAAACCTTATCACTGTAGACCTGTTCCAGAAATATCTCAGGTGTTTGTTTCGTATAATTTCATACCTTTAATTGAAATAGAGATGAAATAGAGAGACAGTGCTCCCTAATCCCAATAATTTGCACAGATAACCTGTAACAGGGGACATTAAAAAAGACTTATCTAAATAAGTTCCATGATAGAAGAAAAATGCAGGACAGAGCTCTTCAGTGGCTTGATTCAGTAAGACAGATGTTTCCCAGCATGCTCAAACAGCAGCAGAGCATGATGTGTTGAAATCAGAGATCCTGGGCCTTTTGTAGAATTAACAGTATGCTCCCTCTCTCTGCCTCAGTGTGTCTGTCTGCTTCTCTCTTTCTCTCTCTCTCTCTCTCTCTCTCCCCCATTTACTTGCTCACTTCATCTTCTCTGGTTATTAATCACCCCCTTCATGCTGTTTCCTTGGTAATTCCTCCTGGTGTTCAGACAGTCACTTCTTAGTGAATTATAAGTAAGCTGGCTCTGTGATTGTTAGGTAATTTCATAAATCTCCTCCAAACACCTGATGTGCTTTTAACATTAATGTTTTAATTTTTATTTTTTTATTTTTATTTTTTTACAATTGATGCAAATAAGTTAGAGAACTCATAAAAATGTCCGTCAGAGACCTGCTGATTATTTTTTGACACTAATATCTTTCTATTAAAACACTTTCCTTCATACCTTTGGTCTGTAGTGGCCTATTAATTACGTGTAACACAGATGGAGCCACTAAATAAAATGAGTATTACCTGTGTGACACCTAGGCTTTTGTAACTGTTCACCATTTTAGTTTGGTACAGTGGTTCTCAAACATTTCCCCCCCTTCAAGAAAAGTGCCAAGAGCCAAGAAAAGTGCATACCCCCACAATGAGTGTACTAAACTGTGTAATATGTACCTAGTTCAGTAAAGACCTCTGGTGCATTTAAGGGTTAAATGTGATGCTTGACTAAACATGGCTGTTACAGTCACTAATATAATGTTCTTAAACCTGAATGGTGGGGAGCAGCTGCTACAATAAGACTAAAGATGTCAGAAAGTTTAACACTACTAAAATACAGATTTAAGAAGGTTAGGCAATTTGGGAACGGTAGAAGTAATAAATCATAAAATTATATAAATAATGGGCACAATAACGTGGATTAGAGGTGAGAACACAGGCTAATATAATTTCATAATAGGGTGCTACATCAGCCTTAATCCAGAAGTCCTACATGGGTGTCTTTTAAATTATTGTGGCTTCTATTCTTTTGCTGTGTTCAATTGTGCTAATTCTCACACTAATACCATCTTTCCATTTCTCTTAAGACCTCTGCTCTGGAGATTTCAGCGAGTATATATCTATCATTGAACCTGTACACACAATGAGTATCATTGCTTGGTGTGTGCGGCGAGGTGAATCTTTGGCCAGTCTGTCCTCGGGCCCCCTGCCTAGAAAAAATACAGAGAGAGGTCTCAGAGTTGTTTGGCCAGTGCAAATGGTCTATGAGTTAATGAGGTCGATGTAGAGAGGCAGGTGCAGTTTGGATACTTGAAGAGAATACTGAGTATTTTCTGTATTTTTCTTTTTTTCTCTCTCTCTCTCTTTCGCCTCTGCTGACCAGATCCAAAACTAGCTCTGGCCCAGCAAAAGCTCTCATGCAAAATTTACGATTCAGAATCAGAGGTATCAGCCATGATTGACAAGTGGAGTGGCTCGATAAAAACATATCAAGATGATGTATCTGAAGTGTGATAACAGTTTTTTTTTATGTTTCAGGAAATGCTCTTATGACATTTGGAAGTGAATCAGACCATCAGCCGACTCTCAGCCAGTCCAGTACGCCCAGCAGCAGGGGAAATATCAACACTGCTTCTCCACCAGAAACCACAGAAACTATGAGGAACATTCTGGATACAATAATACCAACACAGGTGTGCAATTTTCTTGTCATAGCCAGTGTTCAGCAGCTTCACAAAGTCATACATCCGACAGTGAGCTATCTAAATATTAAAGCCGATATGTGTGGAATTTTTATGTGATTATTATAGTTTTGTCAAATTATTTTGATGACATTACACTTGTGTTTGGATGAGAAAATTCCAGTGAAAATTGTCGTAGTCTATATTTTTTGCCCCAGCCATTCATTGATTAGTGGTGTCTTTTTCCACACCATCACAGGGGACATACAGTTTCAAATTCTACACATAGTAACTTTAATTATTCTTCCTTTCTTTGTGCATCATACAAATGAGGTACATAAATGTGAAGCTGACCATGATGTTTTTGAGGCTAGCTATTAAAATTAGAATTAAGCCTGAGACAGAGCATTCACTAGCCTGCTTTTACATGATAAGTAGTGATGATCACTTGAACCTGGTTTGTAACACACCAGGTTTGTAATATTAGCAGATCATCAGCATGGGACTGTCCTAAAAAAGAATGGCCATAAACAAATCCATCTCTGTCTCCTCCCAGGCCCTGAGAAATGATCTACTTGTGGGCCAGTCCACCCTGCCATCCAACAGCCTCCCAAACTCAGCTTCACCTCCCAGCCCAATGCTTCAAGCTGCCTTTGGCCCTGTGTTGATGCTCCTTCATCTGCTCATCAATGGACACTAAAGACTGCAGGGGTTTGTGCTGAGGACCCTCCAAATACCAAGCAGATGGGAGGACCAGCACAGTTCAGAGGAAAATGGACTGTGTGGCGTTACTCCTCCTTCTAAATATGTACAGTGATTCTGTTTTTCTATTTTTGTGTCTATGTGGTCCACCTGCCGGTGTTCTTTCTCAGAGAGTGGGAGACTTCTGCAGGCCGAAGCCAGTTTGTGCATTTGTACATTGTCGTTGCGATCGAATCAAACGGAAATGAAGTCTGAATACCGCTTTTGTGGACTAACCCAGCTCTCAGCTATCCAACTGTATCCATTTTCAAGAGTTATTATGAAAATATAATGCAGATATGTATGATACAAAGACATGAAGTATGTCAGTACCTGTGAAGATTTATATTATCAACAGAAGCTCTTATTTGAAATATTGTAAGGGAAAATGGTTGGAGAAAACCAGTGAACTTTGTGTCTGCGCTAAACTCAGCGACTGGAAAGCTGTTGGAGTATATGGGGCTACCACTTTCCTCCAGTGACTGAAAGAAGACCATTATTTCCTGATCAATACTGAAATAGTGAAGAGACAGAGAGAAAATAGAGCTACAGACAAATAAAGTAGTAAGTCAGATCAGTGTGCGGTAGTTTGTTTTTGATTTTTCAGAGCTACATTTTGCTCAGACATTTTTGGCAAATGCCCTGATTCTTATTCTTATGTGCCCATCGGCACAATCTAGATGAGATGTGGCAAACCAGAGTACATAAAATAAACCATGACATAATAATTGTCATGTCCATTAAGACTGTTGCCCTTCGTCAAACTCTCTCATACCACTTTATCAGCTGCTGTAAAGCTACAGCAGCTGGTTTTCAGCATAGCCAGTTTCTTGGACTTGAAAGGAAATAATCAGACAAGAAGTAAATCTTACCTGTAGCTGCTGTATTATGTGTTTGTGAGCTTAATACCCTTTTTTCTCATTGTGTACGTACATTGCTATTAGGGGGCTCTGAGTTTTTTGTGTCTGAGAGGGAAGTGAATGGTTTGACTTATCAAGTGTTGCCAGCACCAATACAGGGTTTGTTTGAGATTAGACAGTTATGAATGATTCAGTATTTTCTGTTCTGGAAACGTGCCAGTGAATTCTGAACAGGACCAGATGTGCTGCAAATAAAAGTTCTCAGATCATTATGTTTACACATCAGCATCGTTCAACCTATTTTTTTTATTAAAAATGCTTTGTTTGGTGCTGTTGAAGTGAACATTCTCAGTTAAGTCTTCTGTGGAGACAGAAGCAACACAGCAGAATACATGTTTACCTAAACTAACACTCACACGACTTCCATGAGGACTATCGAGTGTATTATTTGTGTGAGAAGTGAGAATATTACAGGATTTACAGTAATCCAGCCATGTGTGACATGAAATAAGGACCAATAGAAACAAATTTCAACCCTTAAAGGTGGGGTATGGTATTCTAGAGAAATACAATACCCTAACAAATACCATGATATATAACGAAGAACACCACAAGGAATGTAACTACCGTTAGCTAGGTTGTGGGCTAGCAAACTGGAGTTGGGGTTAGGTAAGCTGAATGTCCTTGGACAAGTAACACAATTTATGGAACACAAATTATGCAATTTAAGTAAGGTATTTGAGTGTACAGCAATGCTAGCGACTCTGTGATGCTGTATAATACATAGAATCAAAGCGGTGCTTGGAGCTAAATGCTTTAGCAGATGTGATATTTACCATGTCCAATATTAAACACAAAATACAGCTGAACCTGATGGGATTGAAAGATAGGACAAAATACAAATTTGACTTGACTATGATGTTGTATGAAAAGTTAAGGTGTCACAGATCACCCTTGGGGGAACATGTATGATTGTACCAAATTTCAGCAAACTATCCAATAGTTGTTGAGTTATTTCAGTCTTGACCAAAGTGTTGGACAGACCAACATTATCACCCCTAGAGTCACACAGTTAACATGGCTAAAAAAATAAATAAAAAGTGACTAAATAACCTTTTCAAACACTGCTATATTACACACCAATTAGGACAGCTTTCATCAAACTGTATAAACCGGACATCTGCTGGTTGCTTATTTTCAGTGTTTGACCAATGTTCCTCTTTGGTGATGTACAGCAGTTTGTCTGGGTTTGGCATATGTTGTGATGATTTTCAAGTGTTCTCCTTGACACAGTTATTAAACTGATATACTTGCAGTTTGGGTTCACAGAATCCCCGATTTTGTCTCATGCTTTGAAAACTCAAACCAAAGTGCTGATTGCCACACATTTTAGAATAATTGTGATTATATTTGATGTAAACCACTTAGAGATGCTACTGATATTTTCATTATTAATCTGTAAATGTTTTAATTAGTCAATGTTTAAATTAGTCAACTGATCCTTCAGTCTATGAATATGTATAGTATAGTAAAAAATGCCCATCACAAGTTCTGACATCCCTTAAAATATCTTGCTATGCCTGGATGTGTTGATTTGCCCAACCAACAGACATCCAAAAAAATTCAAGTTAAAATTACATATAAACATAGAAGAGCAACAAATCATCACAACCAAGAAGCCAGAACCAGCAATGTTTGACTTTTTTTGGCTTGGTTAAACAACTAAAACAGTTAATTATTGACATAATCATTGCAGATTAATTTTCTTTCAATTGACTAATAAACCAATTGCTTCAGCTGTTGGTAACCCCTTTAATGTTATGGTGGCATTTTGTTTAATTTTGTCTTTATTGTATGGCGTGTCCCACGCTTAATAACAAAACAAAAAAATACGTATGCATGGGAATGCTGATGTCATTTCACTTTTCAGTTAGCAGATAGAAACAAAAGGTCATGAAGCTCTGCTCAAGGAGAACAATTAGCAAAGTGAATCCAAAGTGTCTGAGGCTCGGAGTCATGACTCCACAAGAGAGTCATGACCACTTACTCAGCTTTGGAAAAATAGTGGGGAAAAGGTTTACATAGATCTATATCAATAGTAAGTTAAGAATGCAACACTTTGTTTGCATTCTGGTGAAATTAATTCATGGGCAGTGACACTGAAATCAGCAGGAGCAGTGACTTCCAAAATACAGCTGCACAGGGAGAAACTCTGCTCATTATACTACAAGTGTAGATGAGAAACAGATTGCTGTAATGAATCTGAGTGGAGAATATGATCTGCGCAGTTGATTTATACCAGACTCATCACTCCATGAGTGATGCAATCTCATTTTCAGAGTGTAGCGTTCTGAAAAAAACCCAACAGAGTTCAGAATCATCTCTTATCTGTGATGACCCATGATACAATTTGTCAAACTGGAGGTTCACTCCCTTAAAATCTTGTCTCTTCAATTAAGTATGGATGAAGCCTAAAAAAAATCCCCCAAAGGCAACTTGCATGTTCTCCCCGTGTGTGTTCTCTCCGGGTGCTCCGGCTTCCTCCCACCATCCAAAGACATGCTGGCTATGTTAATTGGTGTCCCTAAAGTGTCCTTAGGTGTGAATGTAAGTGGTTGTGCGTCTATCTGTGGCCCTGCGATGGACTGGCAACCTGTCCAGGGTGTTCCCCCGCTTTTTGGCCAATGTCAGTTGGGATAGGCTCCTGTACGCAGGATAAGCGGTTGACAATGGATGATCTTTCCCTAACCTTTATGAGTGCTTTGCGCTACCTCCAAGAGTGCATATTTTGGGAAGAACAATATGTGTTCTAAAAAAATAAAGTAGTTCTTTCAAAACATATTTTGTGTTGCAGATTGGTAAAACAAATGTAATTTTTTGGCGAGTTGCTTTTTTGTGTGAAACTTTATAATATGTAATGTGTTTCAGCTATAAACTAGTGTGTATCCATAGCTCGAGCAGGAGTTATTTTTCGTAGTCAAGACTTAACTGTTGCAGGCCAGACATCACACAAAATAAGTAATAATGACCTGTTATAACAGAGTTGATGACAAGACCTCCAGAAAACATCTAGAAAAAAAGCTGAATGAATAAGTGATTTTAAAAATAAGCAGAATTTGAAACATTAATAACAGAAGTACAACACTGGATGTCACTACATGCAAGTAATAATGAAGCATTTGGAAATTAATTGTCACCTTTAGGGTTACTAGGTTATGTTATATAAGCAATAATTGCATACATTTGAACATCTAAAGCATGTTCTTAACATATACTGATCACTAGAGTAAAGCATTTTCAGAACCCTACATGTAGCTTCAGCTGACATATACACCATACTGTCTGTGACTAATGCATCATGTTTTAATCCACTGAGTGAACAGCTGTAAACTCCACCACTCACTGGATATTTCATGGTTTGATGCTAGTTTGGACTGATATTGCAGGGTGTAGGATTTAAAATATTTATGAAAACAACCTGTGCTGGCTTTGATGGACTACCCAGAGTTCTGTTTCAGATTTAATACGATTTAGTGTTTAGGTTTGTCCATGACCTCATTTGAGATCAAACAACTAATGTAGTTTTGAAGCAAAGATGGCTCGCTGCTTATTTAGGTTGTCAGTACTGGAGGAACTGGCTTATGAATTGGGCAGGTAAACTATCCTAACAAATATGATGCTATCCACGCTTATTTCTTTGATTCATTCTTTTCTAGTATGCATTTTCTTCTTTTGTAACTTTCAGGGCCCTTACCCCGCTCTTCACCGCAGACTCTACCCAATGGTCACTCTGAATCCAACACAGATCAATACCAATAATCAAATGTTGCTCTAGGGTGTTGAAGCCTTTTGACATTTACAGTACCACTGGATCATTTTACCTGAAACATATCAACACATTTTCACCTCTCGTATTTTCAGACTCAGACATGTGGTTCCTGTTTTTTTCCATGTCTTGTGTTTGGAAGGAAGAACTGAAATTGATTCCTCCCACTAATTGCTGTAAACACTGCATCAAAAGTACAGCCAGGGCTTGTGACATATGTCAACTTAATTTGCTCACTGCTTTCCTCTCCAGTATAATGACTTGTTAGTGGCTGCGACATGATTTCACTTCCAATGAAAAGCGTGATTAAAACTCACTGCAGTCAAAAAACAAAATATATTAAACAGTCACTCTTAGAATGCTTTATGAGCTGTAAATCAAAAATGTACTAGGGAAATGAGTAAGGATGATTATTAAATAGCAGAGCGACGAGGGTTTGAACTGTTCACTCCAAGTGTTCTGCTGAAGCAAAACAGATTGATGTTGATGCAAGATCTCTCATTAGAATGTCAATTTTAATAGCATATTTATATTATATTATTTTAATAGTATATAGAGGACCGTGAAATTTTCGGTAACATGAAAATACAGCATGACTGAAATATGTTTTGAAGCACACATCTACTTCAGCAGCATATGCTGAATGGTACCAGTGACAGCTGAAATTAGCTTTAATCTATTTAGCACGTGGCAGACATGATGGAATGAATATGAGTGACAATGTTCACTTTAATAAGCTAAAGAAACATGCAGCAGGTTATAAGTATTGAAGAAAATAAACATGTGTGTAATAACTGAAAATGGTGTCTGCATATTATGCCTCTGTCTTGGAGCCTGTAATCCCCAGAAAGGGACTTGTGTACTTGTGTACGGTTTTTAATCAGTGTAACTCAGTATTAATAATCTGTCTGAAGGGCATCAGTGTGTTTCCCCTGCAAGAGTCACATCCTGCAGCTGTCTGGTCCTCACATTGAAGCAAATCTAATGCAAAGTCATTATTACTCTACAGTGTGACATTTACAATCCTTGCTACTATAAATGAATATCTTGGTTTAAACTTAGGAGGTAGAAATAGTACTGTTTGTTTTGTGTAGTAAGTAGACTTATCTTGGGGTAATGTTTAATTATGGCTGGAGATTTTGTCTTGTTTGATATAATCATAAAACCTCCTTGCCTTCCACCCATTGCTCCATAAACAGATTCCTGTGTATGTACACGTGCAGTAGTGCATATTTGTAGAACAAAACTGTGTGCCTTTTAATCTTTGACAAGCATCTCCATGAGTTGAAAATAGTGTTGCATATTTTGTCGCCGATATACTCCTCCAGATGTACGAGTATGTTCACATTTGTCTGCTCACATCTGTGTTTGGATACAAGTCTGGTGTGTTCATGCGTATGTGTGTGAAGCATGTAGGTGTATGTCTGCAGACATCTGCTTTTGTGTCTGTAGTCTGTGTGTGTCCATGCATATCTGCATCTTTCTGTGCGTTTGCATGAACGCACAGGCACAAATTTGTCTTGTAAAGGTGATTTTTTTTAAATTCTCATCCTGGTGTTTCTGACAGGAAGAAGCCTCATTATAGCTGGATTAACATACAAGTGTGCATGCATTTACAGGTTTCCATGTGTAAACTCGCAGGTGAGTATATAGTGTAATAACTGTGTATGAATTCTTGTTATATTTGCCATCAGCTGCACTGTCGAAGACCCTGAGCAGGGCAGCGTCATAGGGGGAGCAGCTGGATGGTAATGACTGGAGTATAGGCTAGTGAAGGATTGGTGAATAGTGTTCACCAATCCTTCACCACACTTTACCCCTATGGACATGACCTGGGGTCCCATGGGAGCTCACTAGATTGCTCTATACGTAACCATTTTCTGAGCAAATGCCCGTCCTCCAGAGGCACTTTCCCAATTACTGCCACAGTATTTCATGAAGACCTACTTGCCACTTTGTGTACAGTGCCATGACTCAGAATCACAGTAACATGCCACACTATTGTCCACACAATTTATGTCAGCGAGGGTAGGGGAAATAACAGAAACACATCTATGTACAATGCAATGCAGTTCAACAACTTTACAAACTACAGCCTCCAAAGTGAATCAAGGTGAATCAACACCTCTCTAACAAAAATTGAACACTATAACCTTCATGAACGGATGACTTATTAAAAGGAGCACATTAGTGTTAGCTAGATGTGCCAAATAAAGTGCAAATGAGTATAAACCCAGTGCCATGAAGTAGTATGCCCTATGTAGCGCAGAAAGTAAGGATGTCTCCACATCCTTACTTTCTGCACTCATCAGGGTGATTGATGTGCATGGATTTAGTTTAGTTTTTATCAATTAAACAGAACTTTAACAAAGAGTAGCAAAATCATCATTCCTTTGAAGTAATGTTTCTTTCCATCTGATGAACTTATGTCCAGTACTAACTCTGCTTTTAGCTTGGTTTTGGTCTCCGCTAACTTATGAGAGAAATATTTAAGTCTTTAGCTGCAAATGCTGCTCCATGATTGCTAGTCAGTAACTTCGTCAGTCTGCTGTTTGGATCTGGGCTAAAGCTGCAGTCAGGTGATAATTCTCTGATTTTGTCTACAAGCAACAACTTTCACATTACAAGTAGTCACTAGATCTATAAAAATATATATTAGAGCAGCTTTAATGATACCATAGCTTATGTTTGCAGATACTGTTGAAAAACTGTCAGTGAAGTTAAAAAACATTGTTGAAATTTGGGGCTCTGCAGAATTGTCCACTGGCAATGTTAGGATTGAGATATCCTTAAAATGCTTAGAAAATAAAGTTTCTAGTGTCAGTTCTTACCTTCACGATGTGAAGATTTGGGATTTTGTACTTGAACAGCCTGAAACTAACACGGGGAGTATGGCAGGTTGTCAATAATATTTTGATGGAACATAATAACATATAGGCTTTAGTCATACTCCTGCACCTGTAGACAAGCTTCTCAAAATGTCAGGAGTTATCTGGATTCACACTGTTCACCTCACCTCCAGTCCAATCTCTTCAGTTTTTCTGCCAAACACCGAATAATAAATAGTGCTATTTTTATCTGAACGTAAATCTATACCCCTGATACAACAGTACAACTATGAATAACAGATAAGCCAGCTGGCATCTCTGCACTTCTCATCCTTTTTGACATTTCAAAAATGCCAGTACCAATTATCCCTTGGCTTAAATCATGTCCCACCAACAAGCAGTCACTGCCGCCGTATAATCTCTACAGTGCAGCTGTTTTACATAGGTGGATTACTTTGTAAGAAGTGAATTTCAAATGTGTGTAGAAAGTGAGTATACGGCCACTTTTGTCTGCATTTTAAAAACCATACATATGTACTGTACTTATAAATACAATACATATCAGTGTTTCCCACAGAATGACAGTGTAACTGGGGGGTGGGGGGGCATGCGCAAGTGCGTGCATCGATATTGACTACCAGCTATATACAGCGTGCTAGCCTCAAAAATCCAGCTGCATTCTCATTAACTTAGCTCTCCTAATTAGGCTCCTTGCATGCTGGCTAATAACTTTTTTTAAGCTGGGTCTCCGACATTGACAGCACTGTGTTGGATAGATTTGTGCAGCTGTGTTCCATGAGGGAAAGAGAGCGAGAGAGGTAAGGGAGAGTGAGAGAGAGAGAGGGACGAGTGAGAAAAATTGCTGTGCGAATGCGCTATGGCGCTCTGTAATTAAATATGATTTAAAAAATTTTAAAAAATCAAATATCAATTTGTGGCGGTCAGCCTTGATATTGTGGCGGGCCGCCACAAATAAATGAACATATGGGAAACACTGCATATGTTAAAAAGTATACAGTCAACTCAACATATATAGGCTACTTAAGAAAGTGAAGTACAGGAGTCCAGTTATCAGCAGGGCTTAAGTCTTATTGAGATTATTTTGACAGATAACAGTGCAACATTAACTAAATAAAACTGTAATGTTACATGATCCACAGTAAACATGTAACCTGTTTGTAGTCAACGGTAACCTATTGTACATTCAGGGCTTCTTTTGTTTGGGTCTTGTTGAATATGCTCTCAACATGTTTGTTGTCCTCTCACATATGGCCGTGCGCAGCAGATACATAGTATGTGTTATGTAGGTAGGTTAAATCTAACACAATGAGGGGAATAACAGCAAGCGCATCAGATGTTTCCTAAAAATAAACATTGTTCATGAGTCCGAGTCAAGTCTAAAGTCTTTTGAGGACAAGTCTCAAGTCAAGTCTGAAGTCAAGTCCGAGTCTCAAACTTAAGTCCCCATCTCTGTTGCCTTCACCCACACTGGCTTACAGTGAGTTGGTGTCATACAGTGTGTGCAGCTGGGGATCTCAAGTACAGAAATTCAGAGTACAAATATGTGGAACTCGGCAATCTTCTGTTACCTGTATTGTATGTACTTCTGTGTATACTGTGTAGGCTGCCTCCCTCTGCTCTCTTTCTGTCCTTCTCTCTCTCTCTTGCCCTCTCTCTCTCTCTCTCTCTCCCCCTCGGGAAGAGAGAGAGGCAGATGGCCGCTGACCCTGAGCCATGGTTCTGCTCGAGGTTTCTGCCTCTTAAAAGGAAGTTTTTCCTTGCCTATGTCGCCTAGTGCTTGCTC
>JAPMOB010226884.1:0-17775 GCA_029875015.1 Lepomis gibbosus
ATATATTATACACACACACATATATATATATAATTTGCTGTTCCCACTGTCCGCTAACAACAAAAGTGAGTACACTCCTAAGTAGTAGTATAGTAGTAGTCATTTTCCCTCCCTGGTTCCATGTGACTCGTTAGTGTTACAAGGTCTCATGTGTGAATGGGGAGCAAGTGTGTTAAATTGGTGTTATTGGTCTCACTCCCTCATACCGGTCACTGGAAGTTCAACATGGCACCTCATGGCAACCCTAACTCTCTGGGGATCGGAAAAAAAGAATGGTTGTTCTGCATAAAGATGGCCTAGGCTAAAAAAAGATTGCCAAGACCCTGAAACTGAGTGCAGCATAGTGGCCAAGACCATACAGCAGTTCAACAAGACAGGTTCCATTCAGAACAGGTCTCGCAATGGTTGACCAAGGAATCTGAGTGCATGTGCTCAGTATCATAATTAGAGGTTTTCTTTGGGAAATAGACATAAGAGTGCTGCCAGCATTGTTGCAGAGGTTGAAGGGGTGGGGGGTCAGCCTGTCAGTGCTCAGTCCATACGCTGCACACTGCATCAAACTGGTCTGTATGGCTGTCATCCCAGAAGGAAGCCTCTTCTAAAGATGACGAACAATAAAGCCTGCAAACAGTTTGCTGAAGACAGGCAGACTAAGGAAATGGATTACTGGAACCATGTCCTGTGGTCTGATGAGACCAAGATAAACTTATTTGGTTCAGATGGTGTCAAGTGTGAGTAGCAGCAACCAGTTGAGGAGTACAAAGACAAGTGTCTCTTGCCTACAGTCCAGCATGGTGGTGGGGGTGTCATGGTCATGAGCTACAGATCATTGAGGGAACCATGAATGCCAACATTTACTGTGACATTCTGAAGCATGATCCCCTCCCTTCAGAGACTGGGCTGCAGGGCAGTATTCCAACATGATAATGACCCCAAACACATCCCCACCAGAGACTAGCCCAATGAGGGTGGTGTCATCCGCAAACCTCAGGAGCTTGACAGACTGGTGACTGGAGGTGCAGCTGTTGGTATACAGGGAGAAGAGCAGAGGGGAAAGAATGCAGCCTTGAGGGGAACCGGTGCTTATAGTCCTGGAGTCAGAGACATGTTTTCCCATTTTCACGTGATACTTCCTGTCAGTCAGGAAGTCTGATCTACCTGCAGGTGGAGTCAGGCACGTTCAGCTGGGAGAGCTTGTCCTGCAGCAGGGCCTGGATGATGGTGTTGAAAGCAGAGCTGAAATCCACAAACAGGATCTTGGCCTAGGTTCCTGGAGAGTCCAGGTGTATGAGGATGAAGTGAAAACCCATGTTAACTAGGGATGTCCAGATCCGATCACGAGATTGGAAATCGGGCCCGATCACGTTGTTTTAGACTCGAACAGAATCGGACGTTACCTCCCGATCAGGACTCGGATATAAATGTATATTATACACAGATGTGCTTTGCAAACACTGTGGCACTTTTACTTTTGTATTTGTTTAAATGCCTGCCAGGTATTTTAAGTTGAGGTGCTATTTGTTTTTATCTTAGACTTTTTTTATATTTACTGTTGCACTAAAGTCCAAAAGTGAAKAATTTATGTTATTTATTACTTGATTGTTCAAGCTACCTCACAGAAGTGCTCTGTTTGTTAACAGAGTTGTTGAATGTTAAAATATGGGGAAATAAATAAAAAATATGGAACATCCTGGATCTGTTTTTTCGCTTTTCTTTATTCTTTTTTAAGTATTTTAGAAGTATCGGATTGGGACTCGGTATCGGTAGATACTCAAAATCAAATGACTTGGACTCAGACTCGAGGGCAAAAAAACCTGATCGGGACATCCCTAATGTTAACTGCGTCATCTACTGACCTGTTGGCTCTGTAGGTGAACAGCAGGGATCTGTTGACATACCTGTCCAGGATGGTAAAAGAGAAGGAGGAGGGTCTGTCCCATTGTCTTTCAAAGTGACAGTAGAACTGGTTCAACTTGTAGGCAAGGCTTGAGTCATTCATGGAGTGGGGGGATTTAGGTTTGTAGCTGGTAATCTGCCTGAAGCCTTTCCAGACAGAAGCAGAGTCATTTTTTGAGAACTGTGTTGTAGTCTCTCTGCATACAGCTGTTTAGCATCTCGCACCACCTTCTAAACATGTAGTTTGGCTCCTTAAACCTGGCCCAGTCTCCACTGCTAAAAGCCTCCTCCTTTTCTAACCACAGCTGTGAGATTGGCTGTAAACCAGGGTTTGTTGTAACTCACCCTGGTGTGTGTTGGTATACACGTGTCCTCACAGAAGCTGATGAATGAAGTCACAGCCTCTGTATACTCATACAGATTGTTGGTAGCAGTCCTGAAAACATCCCAGTCAGTGCAGTCCAAACATGCCTGAAGATCCTCTACAATTTTACTGGTCCACTTCTTTAATGTCCTCGCCACAGGTTTACAGAATTTTAATTTCTGTCTGTATGCAGGAATCAGGCGCACCATGACGTGATCAGAATGTCCCAGTGGAAAATGTGTGATGGCGTGATAGGCACCACTAACTGTGGTGTAGCAGTGATCCAAAGTTCCCCTCACTGGTTGGACACTTTATAAACTCTCTGCAGTTGGGGAGTTTTTGGCTGAGGTTTCCTTTATTAAAGTCACCAAGAGCAGTAACAAGGGAGTCCGGGTTGGTTTGCTCCTCCACACACAGTATCCGGTCGGCCAGCATGCGTCAGAGGCAAACTCACAGGGAGAGTAAAACGGTTTACGGACCTCTGACACATTTAGCAATTGTGAATCGCTTTGGATAAAAGCATCAGCTAAATGCATAAATGTAATGCCTTTATATAAGAAGAATAAAATGTTGGCATAAGAGGCAGCTGAATGTGCCTCTTGTGCCGACGTTTTATTCTTCTTTATTCTTATTTTTTGGCACCAGTGATTTCTTTTTCCTCTTTCTCTCTTTTGGTCATATTTACAATATCTGTGGCATTTGTCATACAAGCCAGATGGTCATCCAGCCATCCAGACTACGCTACCCCAAAATAAAAATTACAATGCTTTAGGTGCAGTTCCTAAGAAATTTGAGAACATGGCCTTGTGCAGGGGAATTTGTGATTATAGCATGTTTCAATACTTTCTGACATGTTTATAAACTAATCAACTATTTGAAAAAGAAATACTCATTACATATAAACGTGTATAACATGATCCATGTCCACTGAACTGAGCTAAACATGACTGTAAATTGATACAGAGCGAGGCTATCCATCAATAGTGATCAATAGTCTGATTGATTTATGTGTAAATGCTTTTTATTCTCTATCTCGTTCTCCCCAACACCAGCAATTGGAAAATCAGCCCCTCTCCCTTTAAGTGGGAGGTGAGCGGCAGGGCGCAGAGCTGCGGACGGTGAGTGTTGGAAACCCGGAGCCGCAGACAGAAAGTCACCGGGAGAGAGAGACAAACAGAGAGAGAGAGAGCAGTGCTGCGCTCTACGTCTCCAAAACATTTACGCACAGCAGCAGTATTGCGCCTCGGTCTTACTCCCCGCCGTCATATTTCCAACATTCACTCCCACCATTACCCAGCGGCTCCCTCCTCTGAGGGACCGGAGTAGAGAAGTCTGCGCTCCGACCGCGTAGCCTCTGTCCCGAACCGCTTTGAATGCAGTGAGGAATTACAGCGAGAGAGGAAGAAGAGGAGGACGGAAGTTTGTCTCTAGTGGAGAGCTCAGGGCGCACCGGGACCGGTGAGTGAAGACTCAATCATATATCATTGTCAACACGGTTCATGTAAAAACTAGGCTTTGAACTTCTGCCCAGATTATCACTCACTTGAAGGGTTGTGTCGCCATCATGGGGGGTCTGTGGGGTTGGCCAATGGGCTCAAACTATTTGCTTAAATGGGATTCATGAATGTCCAACTTCTGAAAACTTCCATTTTTGTTTTCCTCCATCACAATGCAATACATCACCCAGTTTATTCTCACTTGAGTTCTCTTCTCCATCACCTCCATCTGCTCTTTCACTCTGTGACAGCTTTATTTTCCTGAATGTGCCAGAAACAAGAGCCTGACATGCTGCACTGCTGCCTGCTCTCACACTTAATTATCCAGTGGGAAGGGGGGGGGGNATGATGATGATGATGATGATGATGATCTGTTGGCAGATGCAAATGAGTGGGTTCACTGAAAATAGGTACAGGCATCAACATCCTACCAAAGGCTTCCACACCCTTTTTTTCTGACTCTTCATCTAATTCCCTAAAGTTTCACCATAACTATTAGAACTGTATCAAGTTTCACAGTGTGAAGTTGTACTACTGGTCACATTTACAAAATAACACCAAGGGACCTGAAAAACATCTTGTCAGCTGTGGTCAGGCTAGAAATGTGGAACGGTGACATGCTGTAGGATTTGAAACATGAGAGCAGAGCAGGTCAGTGGTGCCTGGGCTCAGAAAGAAGGCTCTGTGTTCTGAAGTGGATCAGTAGTGAAGTTGTCTTGATGAGAAACGGTTTAGGATGCTCTCAGTGTGGATGGACAGATGGCAGCTCTGAGACCCGTCTTACTTGTGAGCGCTGTGCCTTAGGGTGGCCGGACTGTGTCATCAGGGAGTCCCTAACCTTTCTCTCCATCACTCTGTACCCACTTCACACCCCCCAGTGCTGCAACCACTCGTTCCTTTTTTCTTTTTTTATTTTGCGGGCTAATGCTGCATCTCTAAATCCTGCATGCACACGCTCCCATTATCCTCCCTCATCACACAATAGAGATCAGGACGGAGAAGTGCACATGTAAAGCAGAGAGCTTGTCTATCAGCACCCCTGTAGTGTCTACTATATACCTGACACACACACACACACACACACACACACTCGGCTAATCTAATGTTTAGCATCTCACCCTTCACTCTCTGTCTTGGAGCTTTGTCTTCCCAGGTGAATGGGTTCATGGAGGACAAAAGGTAACTTTCTCTCTCTCACCCTCCCTCTCTCTCTGTTGGTCGGGTTGATTGATATCACATCTTACATAACACAGTTAACAGTTACTAGTACTAGTACATGCTGTATACTTTCTCATTAAAATCCTGAAACCGGACACTTCAAACTAGTTTAAAGAAGCTATATGTAGTAAATCTTTTTCTTTGTTTCTTTTTGTCACTCCGATCTAGAAATGAAGCATACGCCGATTTTCTCTGTTGCTTTGAACAGCCACTATTCTGCTATTAATGTGAGGACACCAGGTCTGAACGTAGCCCTGTGTGCGCTCCCGAGCCTCTCTCCAACAATGGCAACTAACTAACTATATGCAGTCTACTAACACCATAAAACCACTGGTTCACAGCACAACACAGACTCTAACATAAACTCCATGTAAGCATACAAAACAACAATAAATGTTTATGTGCTGAAGCCCATCAGGCCAAACAGATTCAGATGATTTAGAGTGAAACTACAGTCAACAAGTTAGCTCGCTGGCCAATGCAGAGCAGTTGCTAACATTCACTAACTTGCGCAACCCATGTTACAGTCCTGTGTAACATCGATATCATGTCAAAGTGTTTTAGCCTGCAAGAAAGGATGTAACGTAGCGACGTTGTCTACTCATACAGTGATGCAGCCAGGAGCAGCCAGCTAACGCTACAGTAGCTCGGACCTGCCGCTGTTTGCTTTGGATCTTTCAGTTTAGATTTATTGCTGTTACCAATACTCAGATACACAGCTTCTCCACCTCTCAGTAACTGTAACTAACATCACCCACATAATATACAATACTGCAGCAAAACGACAACAACAACACAGAGGAAGAGCCATCTACTAACACTACAGTAAAGTTACTTACTTCGGTCTAACTGTCATAGAGTGTGACACAATCTCATAATATTCAGTCCAGCTCACTACCCGTTTTGTCATACATGTAGCTGTGCTCACATTGCTGAGCCTCAGGTGAAAGATACACTAATAATTCATGACAGTTGCTATATATTTCAGAGGTCTCACGCCTCTGGAGCAACTAGGGTAAGTGTCTTTCTCAGGGGCACATTTGTGGACATGTCACAGTGGGAAATTAACCCAGGTCTCCCACACCAAAGGCATGTGTTATATCCACTGAGCCATCACCACCCACACAGATAGCAAAGTTAGTTACTGAAAGCAGACAGGTGAGTTAACGTCGATCTCTCAAGTCGGCTAAATGCAGTAAATTAATGTTATTATGTAAAGAGCAGGGAAGGATTAGTTCAACCTCAAGTTGATAAAAATATAACTGTAACGTTTCAGTGGGAGTTTACCTGAGTTTCTAGCATGTGGTGTGAAGTGTCTCCCTGTCTGCCTATAGCTGCTGTCACACTGCCTTATTTTCTGGGAGGACTGTGCCGATATGCCAGTTTCTCGCTGCGCTGAATGAAAGGTACGGGACCAGTGTTTATCTGCCAGGGAATGTTGAATTAACAAAGCCTGAACATGTCTGGAGAAAAGCCACAGCTAGGATACCGGTGTTTCCACATCTATTGCTGGATCACTGTATGAAAGCGGTTGTGTTTCGGATTGCTCATGAGTTCAGGTGAGCACACGTAGGAGCACACACTGGTTCCAGTATTAAAAACTGCACCTCTAGTGGCCTCTGAAAAGGACATTTTTAGCTACAGTTTTAAATCATAATGAAGTTATGTTGAACTCCAGGTAAACATGACAACATTAATGCTTCATACTACTTTACAACTTGGCCACAGTTTGAGCTCAGCATCTGATATTGAAATATAAAACATCCACAAGGTTAGCAGAGTCTATGATGATCCTGGAATTAACTGCTAGGTGTTTATTTTTAGGAAAATCCGAACGTTATGGTAACTGAAGCTGAACCAAAAGCAACCAGGTCTGCACATATATCTGTATATGTCAGCTGATAACTAACAAGAAATTGCAGTAAACCAGGTTTGAAGTCATTTAAACATTACATAGTCTGTCCACCAGGGAACCCTGACAAGATGATTCTTGCAGAGATGTCACCATTAAACATAAAATGTAGAGAATTCACATCAACTCTGTTTATGTTTTAAATATCAGATGCATTTTAGGGGATAATGGTAATTCTTTAGTGCTAGGGCGATTCATTGACATGATCCATGTCATCAGTTATGGGAATAGATTGATTTGCATAATGTACATTGGTGCATCACTTTCATCGTGATGCAATCAAAACCAGTATTCCCCCAGAGAAGGATACATCAGGATTATCAGCATGAGGAACGTGTTTCTGTTACAGTACTCTCTTAAAACAGATTTTCTAAATGTTTCTTCATACATGTTAATAGTAGCCTATTTTATGCACAGCTGCTGTCATAGTAACGGAACGTTACACCATGTGTCATCTAACGTTGGGACGTTTCATATTTCCTGTTTATTTAATGGCCACGTATGAGTGGCAAAATGTCTGTAAGTGGTCTAAGTTATTTTCTTTCCCCCACATTGAGGCAGAAATACATTTGCCTGTGATTATCTTACTGCATATGACTACAGTGATGAAATAATGTCAGAACCATATAGTGATTAAATTAATCTATTTTTCTGATCAGGCATCTGACAAATTGGGTCTGTTATTAACATCATGACACACCAGTGATGTGGAAAATAGACTCATTTTAAAATACGCAACTTATCATTATTCTAATGTGCTTTATGTGTCTCTTTTTTATTGAATAAGTTATTGGAGTATTATTGATTATAAAAATAAGTAAATAAATAATTTGTCAGGAAATACATCACTTGATTTAGACATTTAGACATTTTTTACACTGTGTTTATCCGTGTGTGTGTGTGTGTTAGCGCACCATGTCCTATACATCGGACATCTCCATAAGGGCAGCAGAGCAGACAAAGCGTTTTCCCTTCTCTCCTGCTGACCTCCTCTATCCTCTGGACATTGTTCTCTGAATTCTGTTGAACCAGGAGTCCACACAGAAACAGCACAACAGAGAAGAATGGTGTGTGTGTGTTTGTGTGTGTCTGTGTGTGTGTGTGTGTGTGTGTGCGTACATGTGTGTGCGTATGTGTGTACTCATCAATGTGAGGCCAAGCCATCACACAGGACAATACTGGGTTCAGGGAAGTCTTATGATCCCTTTAAATAAATCCTCTGGCTCCATGGTCTCCTGTTAAGGTTAAAACGCTCAGCTGGATGACTGACAGCAGCGTCAGACTGCATCAGTGCTTTCCATCATACCTATCAGGTATTTATTCTTTTCAATTAATAGGCTACCAAAAAGATATAGAGCTGGGCAATAATTCAAAATCATTATTTATTAACTGAATCATATTGCAACAATATGATCATATTGTGTTATCATTCTGCACATCTGCTCACTAAGTGGTACTGTAAATGCATTCATCCTTGGAGTAATTATTTAAAGTACAATCACAAACATCCGTCTGCTCCGCTTTCTGTTCCTGCATGTTGGTCGGACAAAACAAGATGTCACCATTTCAACAGGTTTCACTGTTTCCTGACATATTTATGTAAAAAGTGAATCGATAATGAAAGTAATTGTTAGTTGCAGCCCTAATTATTTTATTCATTTTAGTAATTTTATGTTGTGATCTACAGAAAATTGCTATTGAAAAATATATAATATTGTCATAAAATATTTCAGTTGTCTTGCTCAGCCCTGACTAATTGCTACAATCATTCTCATTTTTCTTTCATTTAAACACATTTCAATTGAATCTTCTTTTTAAGACATATGATTACAACAATAAATACAACACAGACACGTACATATGCTACAACAGAGCACAAATATCATTAGTATGCATAAAAAGGGGTGTGTCTAAAAAAGGGAAGCAAATTCATTGGCAACACACTGAATAGATGCTTTGAAATGCACTAGAACTGACCAAAAATCATCTCTGCACATGTAAAAAACTAATAGAAAAATGTCTTTGTCTTAGGAACAGCAGTATTACCTTTATTGCACTGGGATCTGCTGATGAATCCAAAATTCATCTGCAGCTATTATGAATTACTTTACAAGTTACTCAAGTTAACATTTTGAGTCATTTCTCAAACTTCCAGCTTTAAATGTTGGTATTTACTGAATTGTTTTGTCTGGTCAACAGAATGCAAAGGTGTTGTGTTTTCTGCCATGTGTTACCTTCAGCTCTGAAATAGTCCTCTTGTAGTTTGCTGACAAAACGCTTCAGCTGTTGCAGTTTTATATTAAAGCTGTGCTTTGGGATGCTGTGGAGAGGTGACATCAGTCTGAGTGTCAATTGTGAGTTCATATAAATTCATGTTTGCTATTCAGGCTACAGGTGCTAAATGTGTTTGAGATTATTCAGGTTAATTCTTCACTACATCCTTGATAAGGGCATGATACCATGTCTGACTGCCTTACAGTGTCCTCTTTTGCATTAAGTAACAGCCTGCTCATGTGGATCCCTGATGATTACATGGACATAGTGTAAGTGCTAAGGCTTCTTTTCAGAGGAAATTCTTGGTCATCCTTGTCAAGATGCAATCGTTGACGCAAACTGGGCAAGGAAGAGCTGTAATTACATGCAAGAGATGTTAAACATATCAGGAGACCACTGTGTCTCTTTGTAAAGGAAACATGGATCTTATGTCTCATCACTTTTTTAAAGACACCTGTTGCCAAAAGACAGTGTGACTGTAGGAACTTTATAGGAAACACACACAGTCTCCTGCACACACACACATCAGACACAGACATATACACACACAAACACAACACACACACACACACACACACACAGTGGCTCACGCTGGGCGGGTGATAAAGTCTTACTCTGGTGACAGGCCACTCAGAGACTCCTGGAGACAGCAGCCACACACATACGACCCTGTAAGCATCTACACACACCTTCAAGGTAAGATTCCTACTTTACAAACTTTTAACAAACCTCAGTAACATGAATGATCCTCGTTTGCCTCTCTGCTTGCAAGGTTATAATAGCTTATAGAGTAAAATGAGCTTGTAACTCCTATTTGCTACGTAGAAGACTATAGATATGGATATGTCTATAAGCTCTTAATAACGCGGTCATAGTGCAGTAGCAAACCTCCAGTCATCAACAGCTGTAAATCAGATTTGAAGAAGAAAGAACGGAAGCTTCCTTGAACGTTGCCCTGCATTTCTCATGCCACTTTTGAACACTTTTCTAATGTCTACAGAAATGTGTGTGTGTGTGTGTGTGTGTGTGTGTGCTTCTGTGTGAAATGCATGTGTGTTCATTCAGCACGCAATGTCAAAAATACAAGCTCCTGCAGGACTAAGGTGTGTTTCATTAAACACAGAGTGAGAGGAAGCTTTTGTTGGGAAGTATGTGTTTTTTTTAAGTTCTAATGTTTGTCAAAGTACCATAACTACAGCTTTCTTTTGTCTCTCTGTTCCCATTATGCGCGTCAGCTAACGGATTGTTTAGCGTACGAGGCATGAATGAGCAGGTTCACATGCCTTATAAGAGACACTGTCAAATCTGCCTCTTCATTTAGAGAAAAGAACTAATAAAGACGAGATTAGGAAATAAGATTTATACATACATTGATCAAACATGTTGCTACCAAAATGACAAAAGGCCTGGAGGCCCTGCTTGCCTTTTGATATGTTTCAGCACTTTTTGCTACTTTTCCAGTGTTAACCAACACATTTGCATCGGCATCAGAGGAGAGCGCACAAACACACGTTGTTTTGTTCGCTGTGACTGAAGATAAAGGCATGTTTGGCTTGTTTCGTGCTTTTTCCAGCCGATTTGTTTATTTCTCCGCCGATCATGAGAATTCACAAACACTCTATTGATACGTGAGCGTTGCACGCTCAAATAAAAACATGGTAGCTTCCTGGTTAATTTACATGACTTTTCCCTGAATGTGAACAACACCGCTCTGTTGTCCTCTGAAACCTTAAGTAGATTTTTTTTAAAACACAAGACTCCCACTCTATGCCTGTTTGTTGAGTGTGTGCATGTGTGTGTGGTCATTTGCAAATAAGCAGAGACCGTTTGTTTGCTCCACAGCAGTCCACTGGCATGATTTGCATTTCCTTTCAAAAATCAGTGAAAACTAAAGCGACAGTACACCATTATGTGCCTGCTTTGTATAAGTTAGTTGCTTGTTTGACTCATAACATTTGGAGTGTATGTGCAACATGTAAAACAGGTGCGCTCCAACACTTCTTTGAGGTATAATGTAGTACCCAATAAGGAAAAAACAGGTGTCTTAATGTCTTCTGCACTGATACCTCTTTAAAATCTACATGTCATTTTTCAGTAAAGTAAAACAAATTCCTGACAGACCTCAGAGGGTTTTATCTCCCACTAACCGCATCAGAACATGATAAGGTCTTGAAAGTCATGCGCTCTGCGCTTCCACGTCCTGTGCAGTGAGTCAGAGAGATATCTCTGTCCCCACCATGTACCCGCTGCCATTACTCCTTACTTTGAATGACGAGCGATCAAACCTTTAAAGTCACTACAATATATATATATACTGTGTGACTGTGTGTCGGGTACACTGCCTAAACTTCTGTTGTTATACTTCCTCTGTTTGCTGCTGTCAAGCAGCTTGCTGTGCTTCCCCTGCACTCAGATAAGTTTCCATGTTTTAATTCTTTTTCATGTGTCTTGGTTTTATCATTAACTGAAGTTGAGCACAATTGAAGGAGAAACCACAAAGATAAATGTCACTATGTGGCATTTTGCTACTTTATCAGCCTGTCACCTCGACAGCAAAGACCCCTTCAGCCTGTGCACAGCATAGTGGTTAATACTTCTGCGCAAAGTATTAACCACTATTCTCTATTTAGTTGTGTTCAGCAAGAGGGTAGTTAGTACATCTTGAATATCAATATATTTTTTATCTCATCTTCAAACAGCCAGTGCTTTTAAACGTACCGCTGAGCAGAGCAAATAACAGACCTACCTCGTCCGTGGCTCTCAGCTCCGAGGCTGGTTCCTGTTGAAGATGCAAATCTTTGACACCTCACAAATATATAGTTAAAAAAATACTATGTAATTTCCTCAAACAGCTGCTTTCTGTAGTCAGACAAACAAGGGGTAACCGTGTATTTGTTGGGGGCTATTTTCAGCAGCGGATGAATCTGCTTGACTATTTGGGGCAGCAGGACAATTTATGTGGAATTGAGTGAGAATAAACCACAGTATGTGTGTTCATAGTGATGAAGAAGCATGTCACCCAGTGATGCAGTGAGGCTCTCTGATGTGTTTAATAATTCCTGGACAACAGTGGAGCTCTATGGGAAGAAGAGAAAGAAGAAGAGATATGAGGCTGTGAGACACTCGTTCAGAGATGTGTTCACTGTTGGTTTGTTAGAAGAAGGAAAATAGAGAATTTAACCAGGCAGATCCTTTGAAAGCAAACCAGGTAAAGACAGCAGAAAATAAAGTTGACTTCACTGCCTGTCTTCCCTCTGTTGTGTTGAAAAGTGATCAGTGTTTTAGCATGGAAGACGGACACACTCAATCTGTCTCAGCAGCTTTTAACAGCTTTGTTTATTTAATATTTTGATTATATATCCCTAGGTCCCAGTTGCCGTCTTTTCTAAGCATTGACAAAAGAGTGAGTGGACTTTTCCCACAAGTGTTCCTCCTGTGTTTGCCTCTTTTCAGACTATCCAGACTCATGTGTATGTGCTGTGGGCCAGGTTTGTGTGAAGGCCAGGCAGCGTGTCATTATGATGGTCACCCAGCAAAGTCAGACATGATCTGTAGCTTATTGGACCTGGTTAAGACCTATGGCACTAACTTGTTTGTAGAATATGTGGCTACACACACACACACACACACACACACACACAGAGCGCAGACCTCCTGCGGTATCTCAGTGCTGAGACGAACCAGCCCTCATCAGAATCACCTGTTGTGCTCCCTACTGTTCAAAGGCGTTTCCATAGTAACACCTCAGAGCCCTGGCCCCTTGGTCTATAAGACCCTCAGCAAACATAGACCCCCACCACCACCATTACATTCTCCATAAAGCACACACACACACACACACACACACACACACACACACACACACACACACAAATGTGGGTGCTCTCCAGAAGCAGCAGTGAATGCAGTGAAGATATAAAGTGTGCCGGGCTGAAGCAGAGAGCACATTGTGAAAGTCGGGCCTCTTTTGTCTGAGTGAGCCTGAAGGAGCAGGGCTTGGAAAGGGAGTGGGGGTGGGGGGCTTTGTGAAGGAAGAGAAAAAAAGTGGCCTTCATAGACATCCTTTCTTCCCTTTCTCTTGTTCTATCTCTTTATTGGGAGTGTGTTTTGTCCCCCTCCTCCTCTCTGATAAATGCCACAGTAGCCTTTCGCTAGCCGCCACAATAGACGACCTGTTTCAGAGAACACGAGGGGGTGAGCGAGAGAAAGAGGGATGAGAGGGAGGGAGGCATGAAAAGAAAAATGGCTGCCTTTTAACCTGTGCTTCTGAAAAGCAGGAGAATAAAGCGACCGTGACTAAAGCCAGACTCCTGTTCTCCTCTCTTTTCTCTCTCCTCGGTGTCTTTGTGACGGCCACAGTTGTGTCATCAGCCTATTTATACATCTTATTTAGTAAGCCTTTGACAGAGAGAGAGACAGAGACACTTATGAAGTGTACTGGAAACACAGCACACATGTTTAACATGTGCTCACTAGAAATGCAACCAAGACATAAAGTCATAGAGGTCACAGAGAACGGATTCAGATCCTTTCATTTGGTAAAAGTAGTAGTACTGTACTAGAAATACTCAAGTAAAAGCCTTGTAATCAAATTGTTGTTGAGTAAAAGTACAGATATTTTATCACCAAAGTGTACTGAAACAACAGAAAAAGTACTTTTAATGCAGTTTAACAAAATGTTAGCTTATAGCACTACTGAATTATACTTACTAATTATTAACCTGTATTTTAAAGTCTCATTTGAAGCCAATTTAATTTTAATTTGTAGACCACGGAGTAGTTTAATTTATAGCAACTGGTTCTACTCTAAAAAAGCTGTTAGTATCAACCTTTGTTGTGTCATAGTCTTAGAAGAAAAGAACATTGTTGTCCGTTGTAAACTTTGTGCGAGCAACAACAAGCTTTCAACAGCAACAAATTCTACATTTCATTTATTGAAGCATCTGCTTGAAGCAGCACAGCAACATGAAACTTACAGAAAGAAACTCCGGTCACTGCTGCCACTGATGCTTGGCCTTGTCAAGAGAGAGGCAACGCAACTGTTATTAAAAAGACTTCATACTGCTCTTATATAAATACAGGTGCAGAAAAACAGTGGTTCAAAGTTGGGATTTACTTGGTTTATTTTTTTATTTCAGCCGGTGGCATTAAGAAACGTTATGTGTCTTGTAAAAAAACACACTCCTTGCTGCTGTTATGAATGTGACATTAGTTAAAAAGTCTGGAGAGACTGCTTTGTTTGGGGGGAGGATAATATAAAGTAATATAGTAAGGGAACGAGTAACGGAACTTGTCAATTTTCTCACCCAGTAAGAAGTAACATAATATTACCATTTTAAAGAGTACTAACTAACTAGTAACTTACAGTTTTTGAGTAACTTGCCCAACACTGCTAGTGAATACTGCTGTCGAAAATGTTGTGGAGTAAAAAGCACTCTGTTTGCATCAGAAGAAATAAAAGCTGTCAGGTGGAAGAAGCTGTCCTAAGATGTACACTGTGGAGCAGCGTTCACCAACCGCTTCCCGCTTGGTTTGTAATGTGCACACACATAATCTGTTTCAGGATCAGTGACATCCAGTGAATATGTTTAAGAATGAAACATAAAAGAAAAAGGATTCAGTTATTACCACATCAGGCTTGATGTTCTAACATGTTTTATTATCCCGATCTAATATTTATTTTAATTAATGTGCACCTCACCGTCACTCTGCGAACAGCAGCTCTGTAATCACTGGAGAAATGAACTTGTGTGTAGGGGAATGAACTACCACTGAGCCTGACGGCAAATAGCAGCCTCTAACAGGCCCCGATGTGGACTGAGGACCGACCTCAGCACAGGGGCGTAAGCCGACCTCAGTCCTGCTGCCAGACTGGTGTCCAACCCATGGGCTCACAGCTCGCTGTGTGCTCACTTTATATAGGTTACAGTCGCAGAGAGAAAGTAAACCAACACAATGTCTATTATGGTCTCAACAGAAGAGTTCCTGCCTAATGAGCAGCACGCTAACTTCCTAACATTAGTTTGTATATATACATATATATGTCTTATCTAATATTAGATAGATAGATATAGATCAACACAAACACTTCATAACCAGCAGCAATGACGCTGTATAAATAAACCATAGGACTCCGGGTGAAGCTACTGCTGTCTGCAGGTATCTCTTCTGTAGAAACCCAATCACACAACAGAAACAGTCAGTGGGTAGAATGCAGAGAAAAGTGCAGTCGTGGCAGGATGACTAGAGGACATAGACCCTCCCACCAACAGCCACGCTCTTTTTATTGATCAGATGTTGTGTTAATAATTGATCTTTTGATCTTAGGAAAACGGAGAGAGGTCCTCAGAAATGTGTTTCAAGCGAGCAAGTTGCTACCAGCCATGTCTCTGCAATTTATGGGAATATCCTAAATAAACACAGACAGCGGAAACAGCTGAACAGACTTGAGTTACATGTTCGCTAGGTCAAAACTTATTCAGTAAAAGTTTTTCCATCTCCCATTTAGCGCATTCACTATTTTTCAACAGAGGCAAAAAACACCTCAAGTGAAAACTTTTTTGCAAGATTCAGGACTTTTTTCCAAATTTTGCCATTTCCATCAACCTTTTCTAATGTGTTACTTCAAAATGCGCGTAAAAAACGTTAATGGAAACACGACTAGTGATCTAAATGTTTCTTCAGCACAAAAACCACAGACATACACACACAATGATAAGAGAAGAATGTGTGCTACTGACTCAGACCACTAAACTATTTTTAATTAGTCACTTTGTTACCATGAAAAATGCTTAGCACCCAGATGTTTTACTAATGCAGCACTAACACAAGTAATGTGTCAAGATGTCAACTGTTGTTTTTTTCCATAACAACTGGCTAATGTCATGGTTAACCCACATCCTGCTAAAACAGGTTCACTTCAATCATTTTGCCATATGTATTTGTATACCAATAGTTCATTTTAGAATTATGAGCAAAGGAGCACCTGACACATTTTACTTCCAAATTCTAACAATAAGATAACTTACATTAACATTTATCTGACGCTTTTATCCAAAGCAACTTACAATTGCTATGCATGTCAGAGGTTGCACGCCTCTGAAGCAAGTAGGGGTTAAGAGTCTTGCTCAGGGACACAGTGGGGATTGAACCTGAGTCTCTCACACCTAAGGCAGGCGTCTTAACCGTTGCACCATCCCACCCCAACTTACACTTTTGTCCATGCTAACGAAGGAGCAACAGACAGTAGAAGTGGAACTACATGGCCTCATGCTGTCAGAGGACTGCCTACGGATCTTTGAAGCTAACAATGATAGCCCAATGAATGGAATCAAATAGAGAAATGGCTATACTTCAAAGAAAAATTTTCACAATGAAAACTATATCTAATGTCAAAGTTATTAATTCATGATATCTATATTATGGATGGTTAACTTGTCAACTCATGGTTCAAAGTCATCATTACCTTTAAAATACTAAACAGGGAGTTTACAGATGTCAAGTTGCCCTCTTGTCTTGGTTGCTAAGTAACGTTTAGAGGTAGGTCCACAGTTAAACCAGTCAAAGCACTTTGGGTGGTATTAAACGTTGGAACATTGGTGAGAGTAAATGACGTGAAAGCAGTTATACTTGGCCTTGTCTGGATGAGCCGTAGCCAGGACCTAATCGTTTATAATGTAAAAAGGTTTTGGGTAGAGCTGGGCAATAAAGCAATAATGATAATTATCAAAATATAAATTTCCTCAAAACAATATAAATGTTCAGTAAGTGTTTGATTTACTTCATTTGAATAACAAACATTAGCACTTATTTTTTCTACTGAAAGAAAATATTTATTTTGTTGTGGGAAAAATATTTTTTTATTATTATTATTATTTATTTATTTTATTTATTTATTTTTTAACTGTATCCATGCTTTTTTGTTGATTTTTTAAAAATCATAATAGTTTTTAATGTTCTTCCTCAGATTTGTGAAGTGATGCACTGTTTGGCAGTGTTTCTTCTGACCATAAAGAAAAGTTTAAAACCACAATTAACCATCTGGTTTCTTCAACTATCACTTAGGTGCAAAAATCAGCCTCTAAACTTGAAAGAAATTATGATTTGACATTTATCCTGATAATTATCAATATCGAATGATATGACTTTTTTTTATCATGATAACCTTTATGGTTGCCCAGCCCTGGCCTTGGCCTTGTGGGAAGTCTTCTTTAAATTCCCCCAAAACCTGAAATATTAAATAAACAGTATTCAGGTTCTTGAATTCCAGAGTGAACCACACATCACTGTGTTGTTACAAAGGTCAGTGTGATTTTAGATTTTAGGTTTTCTTACTGATCATACTGAATGTTCCTGTTCTACACTCCCTCTATACTGCTAATAATGACAGGAACAAAACAAAGAGACATCTCTGTTGTAGCATTCATGCTGTGGCTTTGCCTGTCCCCCCAGTAAAACAGGACTGTGTCTAATTTTATTAAATTTAACTAGAGTGCGTTGATGTCCTCTTCCTTGTGCATCTGACACATAAGACACTTTTTGTCTGCATGTTTAGCCGCTGGTCATGCATTAACACAGGGCGGTGCTGCATGTTCTTGTATTCATCCCAGACATGT
>JAPMOB010226887.1:0-10817 GCA_029875015.1 Lepomis gibbosus
ATGATCAGAAGAAATAGACAGCACCTGAGTTAAATATGAGTGTCACAGCAAAGGGTCTGAATACTTATGACCATGTGATAATTCAGTTGTTCTTTTTTAATAAATTTGCAAATATTTCTACATTTCTGTTATTTTCTGTCAAGATGGGGTGCTGAGTGTACATTACTGAGAAATAAAATGAACTTTTTTGATTTTTGGAAAATGGCTGCAATGAAACAAAGAGTGAAAAATTTAAAGGGGTCTGAATACTTTCCGTACCCACTGTATTGTACCACATTGTCTGCATTGTCTTGGAGTAAGTCTATATGGGATGGGTGAAGACATAGATATTTTGAGAACATTCCACAAGGCTGCCAGGGAAGTGCTTAAGTTCATGCCTTGCATTGCGGGTAAATATTGGCAGTGGCGGGTGAAATCGTCAGGCTATCCGCCACATTTGCCAGACAAGGAAAATGCACATAAAGACATAAAGTTAGCGTATTGTGGTGATCTGCACACACTCCTGCCTTACACACGCAACACATACACACAGCCCAGTCAGCTCAGGGAAGATCTGTGGCGGCGTTTAAAACTAAACTCACCAGTCCCGAAAAGGCCCATTACATGAGTCAGTGCATCCTGAGTGCGCAGCTTACCAGCAGCAGACTATGGGAGGTAATTCCAGTGTTGTGAGAGAATTACTAAGCTTGTCTATCAGATGCGAGAGGTATCAATTGGTTGTATTTTCGTTGGCCAATTTTTGTTTTGAAGCTCAGAATTTTTTGTTTCCTTGATGGGATCCAGAAGAGGAGGTGTCCTACTCCTCCTCCGCTGCTCATCAAGCAACCTATATCAGACTGTCCCTTTCTGTTGTCCTTCTTTCTTATCATGGCTGACATATAGAGTAATAATGTATTTTGATCGTGCCTCTTCAGTTTAAATACCTGTTTGTTAAGGTAAATACATGAGTCCATTGTGCATGCAAACATAAATATATTGAACATTGAATGACATTATTAAAATTAAATCATAAATGAATGTTATTCCTTCATTTAGCACATACATTGTAAAAGTGGCAAATAATAGTGGCAGACAAAAAACAAATATTTGCGGGCCACAGTGGCAGGCGGAGAGAAAAGTTAATTTCAGACCCTGGTGGCAACTCTTCCCATGAGTGATATGGGTAAAGTCATCTATCGCACAAGGTCATCCTGTATTGATTAAATAGAGGAGTCTGGTTTTGCCATGAAAGTTCTGACAGCCTGACCCCCAAAGGACACTCATTTGAGGATCACTAGGTGCCCATTTTAGAGAAGATGGATGGTTTGAAAGAGGTGTCAAGGAAGCCATTTACACCCGGGTTGAGAAGCCGTCCCTGAACAGAGGAGGTGGCCTACGCCACCACTTGTCACCCACTTATGCTGGGTACACACTGAAGGATTTTTTACATCTTATAAGATTTTCAAAATGTGATAGACCACAAACATGAGGATAAAAAATCCTAGATTTAACCGTTTTGCTCCTATAGTGTGTGATGTGCCATGATGTGACAAAGACAGCACACCACACACAAACAAATTTTCAAGCCGAGTGTAGACTGTGAACACAGGAAATCTTGCAAAATCTGCGCCATGACTGCGTTTCCTATGCTTTATGCATGCTTTATGCTTTATGCTTATGCTTCCGTCTTCAATCATCTCGCTTTCTGATTGGATATTGTTTCGTTTCATGTGATAATCTCCAGAATGTGCGCAGGTTTGTCCTCAGGGATCACATCAGGATTTCTGATCGTAAATATTCAACATGTTGATTATTCGCGATCAGGGCGCCTCCCACGTTCCTCCGATCAGGTTCAGACACTCTCACACCAAGGGAGAATCTGATAAGATAATCTGTAGAACCATCAAGATAATCTGGAAATAGCTAGGATTGTCGGAAGGGGGGAAATCGACCCAAAATCAGCCCGATTATCTTTTGGTGTGTACCCAGCCTTACAATACTGTCCTTTCATCACTTCCCAGGGAACTGAACAAGCATTTCCACTTTGCCCCAGGTGAAGATACCAATGATGGTTGTTCAGACTTGGCCACGGGTGGTTCTAACGACCATGATAACTGTCGTTACCACAGCCAGGAACACTAACGAACCAGCAGTATCGATGATCCTAGCTAACGATCCCACAGAGGTTAAATAATTGAGTTTCTCTACCAGTCAGTCAGAACTGAAGAAGTCTCTTAGATGAGGGACGAAATGTCTACTAGTTTTTTTCTACAAAGTCCAGTTACCCTTGACCTCAAACTTCGGTGGATAACTATGACCTGGATGACTGAGGGACCGTCACAGACATCTATACTCTACCGTAATAGTTTTATAGTCTGAAACATCCAAATAATCTGAAAGACAGTGTGTACATTTTTTATGTTGTTGTTTATGTTATGTTATCTATTTTATTTACGCAATACCTTAACATTTGAATCTTGTCAACCTATTTTGTTGAGATGACAATGCGAAAACTGGTGAGAAAAAAGGACTGTCCTGTTGTAAATGTTTAAATAAATAGGCTAATTAAGATGGTCGAACAGTTTTTAACAGCCATTACTGATTAATGTATCTGATTTTCATTAATATTTTCTTTTTCCACAGGGGCAGTTTCAGAAGTTTGGTGGGATCATAAGAGACAAAGAGAAGGTAACAGACATCAAGCCTGGCCCTGTTGTGACAGTGTCAACCTCTGCTGGTGTTTATCAAGCCAAGAGTGTGGTGATCACCGCTGGACCCTGGGCTAATAGACTTCTGGCCCACACTGGCTTACACTTGCCACTAGAGGTATTCAAACTCTTGATGTCCCACCTGCAATAATGTTCGTATAGCTTTGTTTATAAGTAATATTGTACTTTAAATGTACTCAGAAGTGAACTTAAGTTGAATATTAGGATTTAAGTGGTTAACAAACATGTTAATACCAAACTCTAGGTGTAACACTGCTAACACTTAAGCATTCATTACACCTTGTGATCATTTCTGTCATGGGTTGGCTGAGTGAAGGCTGAGGTGTGGACCCAAATGCAGAAAATACGAGAGGTGGAGCAGTTCAGAAAATATTTATTAATACAAAACTTAACTTAAACAGGCTTCCACGGGAGCTTGAGGCAAGAGTCCAAACAAAGGTAATTCCAACAGAAACATAATCCACAGTCAAAATCCAAAAACAAAGAACAAAGTACTATCCAAAGGTAAGAGCCAAAAACACACAGAACAGAGCACAGGAGAACACTCACCCAAGACACAAGGACGTGAAAGAGACATAAGCAGGCATATACACAGGGAGCAACACAGGTGAGGGGGATCTGGACTAATGCCACAGGCAGGCAGAGACACAGCAGGGGAAACAGACAGACACCTTAGGCCATAGGGAAACTAATAATAACCAGGAAGAAACAGAATATAAACAACTAAACCACAACATAAGCAGACAGATCACCAATATATCAAAAAACTACAACTAACAGGGAAAACAGACTGAACTAAGATTAAATAGAACACACGCTAAATTAATACAAACCTCGAGTGCAGGACGTGTCTCATTTTCCATAAAATGACAAACTAAAATATCTTCCAGAATACCTACAATACAACATTTTTTGTCATTGATGTGCCCTATAATGGCAAATTGGTTACGTATGTAAGACATATCAAATAAAAACATTTAAACATCAATTTTGATTTCATTAGGATGGGAGATATTATTGTAAAAATACACCCAGCAGACAGCACATCTTTGATAGCAAAGTCCTTATACTCTTGTCTTTGTTTGTGTATTTGGTAGGTAATCCAAAGGTAACTAAAAGTTATCAGGTTACAGTACTTTTATATTGTGGTACTTTATTACTGGCTTACATGTTTTAAAGTAATCCTCATAACCCCGCTGGCTGGCTTGTAAACACAGCTCGGAAACATGATGAAACAAATCATAAAACTAGAGACACCTGAATATGACTACAGCTGTAACTGACACAATGATCTGGCATTGGATGGGTGAAGAGCTTAACACTGAAATAGTGCAAGTCTGATGAACTGGAACCAGGAGAGTAAGGAACACACAAACACAGACCAAGAGAGACTGAAAGGGGAGCACTCGGAGACACAGGGGAAAATAAGAAACCTGAGGAAACACAAGGGAAAACACTGGGGCATGACCGTAGCAGGCTGAGGCAATTTATAGCACTCATTCCATAATATATCACATTTAACATCAATGGCAGTAATGTCCAAATAATGATTATCAGATATCATTTAGGTTATAAAGATCATATTGAAACAGACTTTAAAAGTAATCCACAATAAAGGATTAAATGAAAAGAGTATAAACACAGGGAAATAAAACAGTACCTAAAGTATAGAAGCATAATGCTGCATCAGTGAAATTGGCCAACAACCCTAAATGACAGATTGATGATCTGAAGTATGAGGAAGTGTGAGATCTGCACAATCTGTTTTTAAAAATACCAATTTGTAACAACAGCTTGTCCATGTCTAAACCTGTTCTACTTATGGATGAGTGGGGGCTGCAGCACCGACTAAAAGCAGGCATTATAAAAGAAAAATTCTATTGATAAAGCTAGCTCTCCCCTTTCATCTCCTTGCAGTTTTAATGCATTAGTTCTGTATTGTGTTCTATGCTTTGTTGGTCAGTGTTCAAGTCTGCTGCTAAAGTTATCCTGGCCATTCAAAAAAATACAAAAAAGCATAAATGCCGCACACCATTTCACCCCTAGGGTGACTGACAGCCCTGGTTCCACTTTCCATTCACCAACTGGATATTACTCAGCCTACACTTAAATGCCCACCCAACAAAAGCATTACTCCTCAATATTCAAACAGCTTAGAGGCCTTAGTCAGCAAAGCAGTCTTTTCCTTATTGCAATATGCCACCCAGCTTGAAAAGAGAAGGTAATGGGGAAACAAGCAGACAGCTGTTAGAGTGGAGAATTGGAGTTGATATTGGAATTGCATTATTCAGGCTTGCAGCAGGTTGGGGGGCCTGGGGAGTGCAATGCCTGAGTGAAAAGGTAAAAAAGCACAGGCTCTGAGCTCATTCACTCGCTTCTGTCTGAATTTTTATACTCCCAGGGAATCCACAGCTGGTGAGTTCATTACTTTGAAAGCTCCTGAACAATGTTTTCTTTATTATTGCCAGCCTCAGATGGACGTCATTTGTACAACCATGTGTACATTTCATTAAATCCTAATTCTCATTTCACCACCAAGGAGCTACTTTTGTAATTGCACTTCCATTAGACAGAAAAAACTGATGAGGGGGATGAAGTAGGTGGTGTTTGTATTTTAAGAATTAACCAGTATGGGTTTTTATTATTGGTACTCAGCTGCAAATTTTGTGTCGGTATGTATTCATACAGGTGTAGGATTCCTTGCAGAGAACAAGTTTTGTATTGGTCAGTTGTACAATACATATATAAGCAATTAATCTATCTATAATATCTGAGGTAACCCACACTGAGTACTACGATTGTCATGATATTTTGTATGAACATTCAAATACCAATCCCTAGGCCAATGAGAAGTCATCTGGAAACCGTATGAACCACGGCCAGGCCAAATTGTCAACTGTGTATGCAGGCCATCTCTTATCGAACAGGCAAATTGACAGTTTTCAGATGAACTGTTGATGTTATTGGTCCTATTGCTTTTCCCTTTACGCACCCTAAAGGACAAATTTTCCATTGTTAGCACAGCTGGTGTGGCTCTTTCAAAAGTAAAATTAGTGAAATAGTAGTAAATAGTAAAAACTAAATATACTTCCTGCTTGTATATGTTGTATATGCTTGTTGGCACAGCAAGTAAAGATATTCAACAGTAAAGCTGTTGAATTTACCTAGGTTTTTAAAAATCTTATCATAAATAGAATTTCATTAAATGCATAACAACATTTTAATCACAGTGCATTGAGACGAACATGGTCAATAGGGAGAGAGGGGACATTAGAATTGCAAAATCTCAGTGGGAGGAGGTTGGGGTGATGGATGAGTCAACAAAACATGTCTGTATCCTGATTCCTTACAACAGTCAATATGACAATAATCTTTTGGGCCTAAAACTAACCAAAAGGATAGGTTCACATTTTTTCTAACTAAACATAAAAAGGGAATTTTGTACTGACTGCTGAATCCTCATCCAATGCAGATAAAGTTTGGATTTTTTGCACAGAATGAGGACTGTAATTTGTCCCAGATCATTATGGAAGTACGCTAAGAAGTGATTTATTTGCAGCCAGCATGGACAGGAAGAAGAATTACAGCAACCAATAATGACTTTGATGTAATACATTTAAATATTGTTTTGAAACATTAAATAATGTGAACTTATCTTTTAACCATGGAGATAACAGATCAGAAGAAGGTCATTTGAATATTTTTGTAATGGCCATATGTAAACAGGAAGGCTCATGTATCATTTCACATATTTGAGGACATCTAATTTTGTTTGGAGGTTTTTGAGTGAAAGGCTGGTTGATACTTGGGAAACCTGCTGAATTTAAATCAAGGAGTTTTGTGCATCAAAGCTAAAGCACAGTAAACACTGTGGTCATTCATTAGGTCTTTAGTGCGGCCAGATCTCTGGGGACTTGTACTGTGGGGAACATTAGGACTAATGGTTTTTCTGGTTTTCCTATAGGTGGTGAAGATCAATGTGTGCTACTGGAAAGAGAAGGTTCAAGGATCATATGATGTGAAGCAGCGTTTTCCCTGCTTCTTGCTGACTGAGGGTGAGGAGTCCAAGGAGCACATCTATGGCCTCCCATCCAATGAGTACCCAGGCCTGGTGAAGGTATGCCACAGTACCGGACCTCGTGTGTCACTTTACAGAGGAGAAACTCTAGATTCTGGACAGACCCAGATAATAATATAAAGTAGACTTTATAAATTATCATTTATTTTTGAATATGATTTTATCTGTCAACAATAGTATTGTTGCTGTGTGTGCATGGAAGGTAATACGTGAAAACACTGGAGCACTACTTACAATGATGTGACTTACACCAACGCATGTGTTGTCTTACAACCATAAAATATTTTGCTAATCAGCATGCAGTAACATATTTCAAACAAATTTACAATTGGATTGAGATTAACTCCCTCTCCAGGACATTAACATTGTTGTTTTGCCGTTCCTGTACAGCTTTGGTTTTATGTTTGGGCTCATTGTCTTGCTGGAAAATAAATCTTCTCTCAAGTAGCAGTATCTTGCTGACCGCATACGGTTTTCCTCCGGGATTTCAGATTTGTAATTCATTTAGATTGCTTTGTAGAGATCTGTTTTCACTTTGACATAAAGGGTGTCAAAAAACATACATTCAAAAAAACATACATTCAAACATTAAACTTTCAAGGGGGATGAAAACTTATCAGCAGTATATATTATACAATATATTTTATTGTGTGGTGTTTTTCATGGTTCAGTATTATTTGTTAATTAGAATTAATACCAATTTACATAGATTTTATGGAGTTACTCCTTATGTATTTTCGGATATTTGGATTATTTATTTAACCCTAAACCTATGGATATAGATAACTCTCACTCCTTTTGGTAAAACAAAATAAACTGGAGCGTAAAAACAGAATGATTTGTGCAAACTGTCTGGAAAGTTGCTATGGAGAACCACATTGTGATAGTGGTACAATTGCTGTCCACTTTAAATAAAATAAAATAAAACCCGGCTGCAAAGTCAACTGTAGAATGTGATTTGTCATACCTCAGCATCAGATTAGTTGTGGAGTATTGCTGGGTTTGATGTCATCTGATGGCACATCTCTATTTCAGGCATTATGGTGGGCCAGCAGGAGCTCACAGCCTAATAGCAGACCACATGCATGGAAGAGAGTTGGGGACAGATGGTGATGCCACGTCCCATTATTCACCCTGAGACAGAATCACCAGAGCTACTGTATGTCCAAAGTTTGAATTATTTAACATAGATTGAAGAAAATACCCAAATGAAGCAGAGAAAATACTGTAATTACTCTGTTTTGTTGTTTTTGTGAGGGGCTTTTACAGCATGGACCTGTCAGAAAGTTTTCTGAAGCAGATAAACCTGAAGAAAAACAATGCAGTTCTTGTAATCCCTCAGCCTCCTCGCTGTGCCTCTCTGTGCGCTGTGAGACTGTATGTGTCAGACCAGGCTGACAGGAGCAGCACAAGTGGCTTTGGAAGTTTGGAGTGAGCAGACAGTCACTCCTCCTCCACTTTGGTCATTTACCTTTCTAGCATGCAATAGGAGCCTCAATTGGTAACATAGACAATATGAAACATCATTTTTTGTCCTATTACTTGACTTTACATTAAACATTGCCTGATTAATTTTGTTTGTACAAAAAAGAGTTATTGATCCCTGTAATCGTTCCTTCTGCAATTTCTCAGGTATGTTTGGTACAACAAAGACTTTAGAAGAGTCACTCCCAAGCTACTGACGCCACACATTGTTTCGTTAAATAACTGTTTTCTTGCATACTTCAAATTTTGTTTTGGAATAACTAATATTTCTTTCACTTGCGATTGGTACTGTACATATGGCATGTGCATACATGTGTCATTGCTACTCCCCTGCACACGTTGTGGCTAGCTGCTAGGTGGTTTCTGCAACCAGGCTGCATTGTTTAACGTCGAGGACAGGCGGGAATGGTTCCCAAATGCAGGACACAGGCAAGATGAGTTCTGATCATTAATTTAGCAAAAAAGCATACCCACTAAAACAGTGGTAGAGTTTAGATAAATATCCAAACAAAGATAATAGAGAATAAGAGAACAAACCATGACATTTATTCTGCATCCCTCAGCTGCACCTCTTTGCCTTTTTTGGATTAGCCAGACTCAGACACTGCCAAAATGGCCATGGCTGGAGCCACATTGAGCTTCACAATCGCTCTTCAGAAAAGTAAATGTTTTATACAGTCCACAAAGTCGACCCTGTGGGGATGGTTAGGCACATTAAGTAAATCTGGCACGATTCATCTGCTTTGCCTAACTCTCTCATGTCATTGCACCATACACTGATTTGACTTTGTGGTTGGTGGGATCCCATCACACGATGGTCTCTAGCTAATTAGAATGCTGATCACTTCATATCAGCTGTAAAATTGTCAGTACAACAGAGAATATGGCTTTTGGGAAGTACTTCCAGCTGTTATTTAAAGAATCAGTTGCTCTGCATCCCTGCAACATGATATGATAATCACACAGGTGCTGCTGAATGGAACAAAGTAAAGAGCTCATGGTGCCCCTGCTCCTTTGAACAGGAGTGGTTCTGCAGTAGACATGTGCTTGAGGAGGTCCAAGCTGTGTCTGTTTTGGAGTTGTTGTCATTCAAATGAAGGTAGTGGCAGTAAACATCAAGGCAGAAACAACACAAAGAGCCTGGATTACTGACTACACAATTAAATAAAAACATTATGAACAAAGAAGGCCCATTGCTGCTGCTATTCATTTAAAGTGTGCAGGGTTGCCAAGCTTTTAGTGTTTCATATAAAAATAACATTGATGATGTCATCCTGTGCGCAGATATGCTGCCATATGGGCAGTGAGACAGACCCAGACCAGAGAGACAAGCAGACAGACAGGTCTGATATTGACATCCTCCAGCGCTACATCTCCCGCTGTTTACCTGGCCTGGACCCTGAACCTGCAGTGGTGGAGAGCTGCATGTATACGGTCAGTATCAACACTCCACATCATAGAGTTCATAATGGTCATCCCAAACCATCAAAGTGTTGATCAAAGATTTAAACCTCAGGAGGTAAAGGAATTTAATAATATCTGTGGGTCGTCAGGAAAAATTACAAAATTTAACAAACGGGTCACTTGTTAGGGTTTGTGTGTGGTGAGCAGGCTGGTGGACACAAATTCAGGACGCAGAGTGGGGCAGATACAGTTCAAAAGGGTTTTTTAGTTTATTTATTTAACAAAAGGCGAGCACACTTACTGGCAGAGTGGCTGATAAACTGAGTCCAAAAACAGGGTAATCCAAACAGAAATCCAAAAGAAACAAACAATCCAAACGAAACAGGTGATCCAAAAGAGAACTCAAAAGGCATACTCCAACTAACTATAGAACTGGCAAGACAGGACAGGACAGGACAGACAGGACAGGGCATGAGATGAGACCGAGCAACAAACTGCAACACACTGTAATGTCCGGACAAAGACTAAACAGAAACACCAGGGACGAGCTCAGCGCAGACAAAACGTTTTTTTCAACGGAAACGGTGGTCCCCTGAACACCCTGTTGTGTACGCAAGCGCACTGCATTTTCCTGCCTTTTTAACACTGTTGTGTTTACAAACTTGTTGCAGCTGATTGGGTAACACCTGAGACACGCCCACCAAACGGGAGTAAATATACCTCGAAGCCCGTTGCAGAACGTTGCGCAACGTTTCAAGGAAACGTGCCGTTCAATCTACTCGCCCCTGGTATATATACACACATGGGACTAACGAGCAGGGCGGGAGCAACACAGGTAGCTGACATGAGACTAAAGAGACACAGGCAGGCAGGGAGAGAGCAGGGGAAAACAGAGAGACTGGATGGCAGGTAGATACTGGAGGTGAGCAGACATAACACAAGTACTGAACACCAAACATATCAAAGTAAGAAGTAACAGATTATAATAACAAGAATAAAAAACGAATCCAGACACCATCAGACATATCACTACTAAACTAACACCAACAAGGAACACAGAATAAGCTAAGTAAAACACTGAACTGGGAACTAAGACTCCAAGAAGACAGACAGAGACGGACATGAGTGAAACCCAAAACACA
>JAPMOB010226889.1:0-17173 GCA_029875015.1 Lepomis gibbosus
CCCGACCTGATATTTAGATTTTTTATTCAGTAAATATATTTGTTTGACAGGAAAGCTGTGCGCAAACAGGAATAGATATATTGTATATATAAATTAATTTATTTAAAAAAAAGCATCCCGGAAAAAAGGGCACTTTCTGTTGGGGAAGAAAAAGGGCAGGTGCTTGAGCCCCTTTTGATGTCTATGTGTGCACGTGCCTGCTTTCCAACAACAAATACAACAAACACATGACTCGTTAAATAATCAAGATTAAGGGATATTAACTAGATCAGATATGTCAAAGACCAAAGTTTGAGGAAAACAAACTACCACCCTCAATTTTGCTGAGTTTCTCGACAGCTTCAGCGTTGTTTAATTCAGGAACTGGATCTTAATTAAGGTGTGAACCTGCCCTGAGTGCAGTGTGTTTTTTGAAAAATTGCAGTGTAAAACATGTTTATAGATGGGTATAGTTAGGATTTTATTGATACTACTACTCTTATTGGTTCAGTTCTTTATGAATACTCTTATTGGTTCTTTTTCATTACTGAAAGTGCCCCTTAAAAATATATTCTTTTTTTAAAAGTAAGGGAGCTATCTAAATTTCAGCTGGATCACTTCACTATCTCCATCACGGCATCTCTAATCTGCTGACCTCTCCAGAACCAAACAAGAACAAGAATACTGTGTGGAAGCATTATGGATGCTATCAGTGTGTTTGGATAGGGGAGAGCGGGATAAGTTGTCTTGTGTGTAAGTTGTCACACTAGAGGCTCTGTGTCAAAAATCAAATAGCCATTTTGTGTAACTTCTTTTTCTATGTTCAACTTCCTGTTCATATGTAATTAAGGTCACTCTAATCTGAGGTGAGCAAAATTTTATTATTTTTTTGCTTCAGAAGTAAAACATTTGCATTACATTTTATGTATTCCATCCTTATTAGGTATGAGTGATGATAATGATGATAACTTTGCCTAAAGTAGAGGAGACAATAACAAGTCTTTTGATACTTCAGCTGAAGTGCTATTTGCTAAGCTAACCTTGAGATTTAGCCAACATTAACACATGTCAGTTTTGAGCAAGTTGTCTCAATGACTTTGGGTTTCAGTCATGTGACATTCGCAGTACCTGGAGGGCAAAACAACAGACCAACACGGCTCACACAGGTACTCCCCGTAGAGACACCACAAAAGCAGTTAGATTTATTTGGATGTAAAAGAAAGATATGAACACAAACTGCAAGTGTTGGGCACATCCGATCCATTTTACAGCATCCGCTGCCGCATTTCTATGGTGAAAAACCGGCACGTCCCTGCCGCCGCTTGACTGCGGTAATGTTTACGTTTACCTTATGGGGAATCTTTCACCTAACACAGCTCAGGCTTGTCTCTTCCTCGATACACCTTTAACCCCACTATCATTTATGTAACCATGAAGTGCATATTTTTATTTAACTCCTTTTACAAGATTCACATTTTAGTCAGCTGAAGATGTCACCTGGAGTCTGACACTCATGCTTTTGCCTACTTCTGTTGAAATCAAGGGCCCATTGTTTTCAAAAACTATACTTATCATTTTAAGTTCTAAATACTCATCACTGTAAACTGCATTATGTGCAGTGCAACAGTAACTTAAGGATTCAGGCAAACAGTCAATTCTTACTGCACAACTGCACATTACAGAAGCAATGGAGGGTTAATTGTAACATTCATGGTGGTACTTCCAACAGCAATGTAGTGCTTATTATTACTCAGCAGGGGGAAAATATACCTATTAATTCAAATAATATGTTTTTTTACTGGTTATGTTTTTTTCAGGTCCTTTCATGTCTGTCCTACAGTAATAGCTACACAGGGAGAGAAACTTAAAAAATAGTTTCCTGAAGCGGTAAGTGAGCTTGAATATCAGTATATTCACTGTCAAGCTCAATACAGTAAAGTATATGATTTTGGTAGAGCGTGATATGTTTTTTCAAATGTCATTTTTGGATGATAAGTAAAGAATGATACTTTTCAGGGCATTTTAGTTTATGGACTATGATAAATAAAATAAAAATCTGATGCCCCTGTAGATGCCCCCTTCTATGCTTATTATTTGACCTTTGTTGGGTAGAGGTTTATGTGCTGAATATGATTTGGAAATCAATTTTAAAAGTTCATTGTTTTTTAGATTTTACAATGACAGTATGCAGGTTTGTTAACACATGATGTTCCAAGTGCACACATCTCTCTGTGCACTTTGTATGTGGATAGACAGACTGATCTGTAGTCCAGCTATTTTTCAGATAAAACTAACAAACTAAGTGGAAAAAATTGGTTCAGATGATGAAATGGACACCCACCTGGCATACCATCCTCTTCATCCATAATCCTCCTTAATCTCATCCTGCTTAGGTCGAGCATCATTCCAGATGAGCTGTCTGGAAGAGACAGCAGCTGTCTTCAGTGTAACAGGGCTGCAACAGACATTGACTTTCAAGCTCCTCTCATAAGGAGGAGTTTATGCCCTTCACCAGGAAGAAAGAAGAAAGACAGTCAAAATTTATGCTTATATGATAACTGAACACATGCTAAATGTGCTACAGGAAAGAGCAACCAAGACATTTAATGTGGTTATAGTGGTATTTGATTTGGGATTTTCTCAGGCCTTTCTTCCCCTCCTCTGAATGGCTGAGCCCCAGAGGTGATGTAAATTTATGATATTGTGAGTTTGCTAAGTGAACGCTGGACCTTGTCTTGGTATTGCTCAACTCAGTTTGAAACATGAAACAGGCAGAGGCCATGCAGTGAGGCCAAGAAAAAAAGGTCAACACAGGGTTGGTATTGATCATAAATTGATTCAGCAGGGGGTCATGAAACATGATTTGAGTTACCTGACCTGCTGCTTTCAATATGGTGACCGGCCCTCACTCACACTGAGCAGAGTCACTAAGAAGAAAGCATATCATATTGCCTACTTCTGAAATCATATTTCTGTGCAGATGTTCACGTTGTTTTTCTCTTTTTTCTCTCTGTAAGTGGTGAACCGATACCAGAAAAGGGGAGGCTTTCTCATCCACAGCTGCAATAAACAACATTCTTGCCAAGACCTTGGTATCATTCTCCAATCTACAGTATTTAGCAATGTTTTGCAAGAACTGATCACTTATTATTTTTGTGTGTCTGCCAAGTTTTGACCTCTTTATCACACTTGCCATGATCTGCTGGGAGAGTTAAAGGAATTATCCCCATTAAAAAAAGGAATCATCACTGGTAAAATGATTGCATATTTCAGAAATGATTAAAAAAAAAACACACCTCTGATAAAATAATTAGTTGATGGAAGAAATGGAAACCAGCAAAGTATGTTTACTTAGTGACTGAATACATGTGTTGTTTTTAAGGTACTTTAAAAAATGTTGTTCTTTTTTAATTGCTAGTTACATTATAATGTGAAATTAGTCCTTACACATTAATGAATCAATAGTTTGACACTGAAAAATCCCTTCTATCTAACAATAAAGTCTAGTCAGGTTGTTGGGAGAGTGATTTGTTTTTTCGTTGTTTTATTCTGCACAAGGACATTGGATTTAAAAGAAAACAATGCCTATGTGACAGTGAGGTTTAATTTTAGAGTGTTTTCATCTAAAATTGAGTGAAAAGGTTAATGTAAGACTCAAATATTTATACACCCTAATTTTGGAACACTGTAAGAGGAAAATTATTCTGAATATTATAGACAAGGGAAATGTGGAATTTCCATGAAAACACAGTTTAATGTTCTTGATAAGTCAGTCCCTTGACCTCCCTCAAACTCATCATATGTTTAACTTGCTCAAGACTACACTGAGGGCATAGACCCCTCCAAACAAGCAAGAGGATGAGGCAGTACAGGCCTGGTAACACATTAGTAGGTAGGACGTTTTTGCATATGTCTGTGGACTGCTTGCACATTGGCTGTTCTCACCAACCACACCATATAAAACTATAGGTTTAAAGGATAAACAGAGTTTCAGAGGCATGTGACCTAGACTCTGGACAGATTTCGCTTTATATGTCCAGCATAGCGATGGATATGTTTAGCCTATCTTCAAAGTTCAAAGACTGAAACCAAGGAAAAGATTGTGTTAGGCATGAAACTAACTTGGCTTGTCAATGGGAAATCCTAACCTAAGAGGTACGCTATATTCCTAGGCTGACTTACTGACTCTCATTAGCTGGCAAATTACAATCATGGGCTATTAAATAACCTGTTTGGGACATTGATTGGAACAAAAGTTGTGGTGATATTTATTTTTCCTGTCTATTTCTTTGGCATGCTAACAGTATGGCTCTATGCAGTCAGTCTGTATACACATTCATGTGCCCCTCAGGAAGAACTATGGTGATGACTTTTTATCTAGCACCATTATCAGGTCAAAATGATAACATATTCACTGCTTTGGTTTGACATTTTCATTAGCCTGAGCTGTACTTTGTGTTTAGTGCTAATTAGTAAATGTTGGCATGCTAATGCGCTAAATAAAGATATCGTCAAATGGGGCAGAAATATTGCAAATATGAAGCAATCATTAAAAAAGCAATAATAAAAATCATCTGTCACGGTTTGGACATGGCTGGGTATTTGTTTGTGTATGTGTTTGGGTGTTTTTTTCTCTCTCTCTCTCAGTCTCTGATTTTGTCTCTGTGCATGGGGGCGTGGCAGTCATCTCAACACTTGGCTCTCTTCCACACCTGCAGCTGATCAGCCCATTACATGCCTGCTCTTAAGCTCCTGCTTTCCTGAGGGCCACTGCCAGATTGTTTTTTTTGCCATCTGTGCTAACAGTGGTCATCCAACTAGTACTTTGATCGTACAAATTTGTTCATTTGCTCTTTTTTGCTGCAGACTTCTGCTGAAAAGTGCCTCAACGCCTCTCCAGCCACACGCCAATTCACAGTCCACTCCACCATCTCCAACTCTGGGTTCCATAGCCTTTTCTCTATTTGTGCCAAATCTCAATCTACATCTGTCTGTGTCTGGGTCCAACCACCACCAAACCCTAACAACATCAATTAATACCCTATATTCAAATACAGAATATAGTGACACTCCAAAGCATACAGTTTCAATATGTGCATTCTAAGGGTACCTCATCCCCACAGTGCTATCTCAGGGTTTCTGCCGATAGCCAGCCTAAATGGGTTATACCAATATGTGTTCTGGTAATCTTTTTGGGTTTATTTTAGGTGAGAGATTTTTGTGTTTGAGTTGGAATGGTTATGAAACAAGAAGGATGCTGAAGGCAAGACATTTTGGAGACAACTAGAGAGTTTGTTCCCATACCAACACAAACTGTTTGTATACACCTTTTAAACTGAGCGTCCGTATTGCTGGCCATCTGGACCAACAGAACGGCTCCAAGGAACATTCAGAGATTTTGCCAGGTCCGAGTGAGCTCTTTTGGGAAGCAAGCACACACACACACTGCCTAGATTGGAAAGGTTACATAGACCCATAGGCGTATAGGTCACATTTTTACTGGCTTATATATATAGTTTATAGTTTAAGATCTATTAAGAATTAAGAACCTGGGTTAGAGTGGCAGAGTGACACAGGCATTTACATTTCACCAGCTGGTAGCACAGCTGAGGGGATGAGAGTAATGTGGCAAGGAGAAGCCTCAGTGGGGTCTGAACACATCAAATCAATGTGATATTGACATACTGCTACTTGAGTGCTCAGTGGGAAATGGATTATTGAGTGCTGTATTGAATTAATTTGTCAGAGGAAAACCTCAACTTTGTATCCTCTTGCTTAAGTTTTGCAGTCTACATCCTTCAGAAAAAAATCAATATGATGTAATATGTACCTGACCTTTGCTTCATATGATATAGATCATATGTTTGTTGTTACTTTAATAGTTTCAGTGTGGGTCTGACAAAATGAGTATTGTACGCATTATTCATTCCTTCCGGTTGAATGAATTCCTTTCATTTTCCCAAAACAAAACTTCAGTCACTTCGCAGCGTTGTTCTTCTGGGATCTGCATCCTGTTGAATACTAGACTGGTGTGCCTTTATCAGTTTTATCTTGCCATTCCTCAGCATTTCAATATGCTCAAGATCTAAATGGATGCTGACACAAATGTAGAACTTTTGTAATTCGCTACCCTCTGTGGAGCTTTATTTCTGTGTGTGACAATGATATGCCTTATTCTACAATTTTGTAGAAAGTAGCAAATATTTCACAGTGTTACATCATTTTGTTGAACACTTCCATATGCTTAATAGTAATTACAAACATGCACAATACTGAACTTAACAACAGTTGACACAAAATGTCAGGGTCTGCAATCACTCAGTACATCTGTGGCCAGACCAAACAGTTTTAAAAATAACACGTGGCACATATGCACGTCTCTCTCCGTCTTTTTTCATATACTTTTGTTGCTCAAACATTCTGACAGTTTTTCATTCAGTTTTCTGTGGTTTAGAGCATATCACATGTGTACATTTAAGGCTCTGGAAAATTCCCTAAATGCTGATGCTCATCAGTCCCTTGCTGTGATTCCCAGCTGCTGGTACAGTGTTGACTATGCTGTCAGTGCTATTAGTGGTAAAAGAGGCTTTAGCTGAACTCTAAGGGGGTTGCCTTATGTGTACATACCTCAGGAAATGTCACTCTAAAAACTAGCTCTTAAATATATTAACCCTCTATTTTGATTTCCTTCAGTTATCTGCATTAGAAAACCAGACAAATGAGCAAACAGTATGGAGTCTCAGGCAATCTCTGTCCAAATCTTGTCCAATTATATACATTAAATCCTGATAGTTTATATACATTTTTAAAGGAAATAAGTGTCAAGAATCATGCCAAACATATTACTCTTTTAAACTACTTTATATTTAAGTGAATGATGCATATAATTTGGGTGAAAGCTACTCCAAGGCCAACATGCTATTAGCTCAAAGTGCCTGAGAAGATTGTTTCAAGGACAAAGCAAGATGCCAAACTGTCTATTTTTTGATAAAAGGTTTAAAGATTTTCTTTTTTTTTTAGACAATAAATCTAAAGTTGAGATCACGTTCAAATTTTACTTTAGTTATTTCTCTTTTAAATACAAAGTTGAATTTCATCTTAAGTAAAGTTGGTGCAAATTGCTGCAAATGCCTGAGGAAACCTCTGATCATAATAAAGATTGGCAAGGAAGCTGAAAATCATTCTGGTTCTGATAAAGGAGTTTCCATTAGTGCCTCTGATGCTGAAAAACTTGCTTAATGCAAACATTTGAGTATTTCATGCATGGCTACACTGCGCTCCCTATGTTGTTGACAATTTACAAAGCCATACCAAATCAAAATCTAAACATTAGAGGAGTACATTTATTTTATTAGTTCGTAATATTAAACCGGTTTCAGACTAGAGTGCTAACAATTACAGTTTCATGTGACCTATCTGTGCGCTTGCATGTGCATCATACTTGACATGGCTTTTAGTCTGAGAATAGACGTATAATTTTGTTAGTGAATCTATCTGGCTTATTGATTTGTTTGGACGGGTCACTTTCCTCACAAACAGAGCTGTGACATTCTCACTTACAGGAAATAAAAGCAAAGTTCTATTTTCCCAGTTTGTGGACCAAGTATTAAATTCTGATGATTTACTCCTGGCACTGTGTTAACCACAAAAGCAGCCTTCGTTCATGAAGGACATTTAAATCGTGAAACTGAATTGTGGTAAGAGATTTAGTAGGTGAGGCTGACCACAAGTAATCATATGTAGACTTTCCTAAGTGCTAAACTGTTTTAACACACAGTTCTCAAATAGGGCACATGAGAGTTCTACTGCTTTAATTAATCTATGTCCTAAAAGGTTCCATCTAATATTACACAAAAAGCACAAAAATGTAGCTCCTTTACCTTGAAAATAACGCCACAGTAAACACCTGCCAATTCCAACTCTAAGGACTTAACATTGTTATGCAGCTAATTTGCAGATAGCGATTTATCTTCACTGGAAGCATTTAGTTCCACAGCAGGAAGCATTGTGGTGCTCACACAGCACAGGAAAAGTAAAAGTGAGGCGGTCAACAATGAAGTCTTGGGTTTGCATCCAATCTCATGATTTAAGTTAGTCATAGTATACTTTTCCAAATATTTAACCAAGACCACAATAATTTTGTAGCCTTAAAGAATACGCCACCAAATATCTATTATTTGAGTATCAAATACTCACTGCCTTCAGGCTTGAAAGGTTGCTCTGAAAAGTTTGTAGCTTGTAGCTTGTGTCGTGTAGCTAATATTAGCTTGGATCAAATGGTGTTATGATTCAATAAGTTCTGGAAAATGTGGCTCCCTTTTTCATGTATGTAAAGGGGTAGCAAGGTAAACGTTCCCCATAACCCAAATAAGAAGATTTGTAGGTGCAGGTTTGCTCCTTTCTCTTCTATCGTTGATATTATATATTTAAATATATATATATATACATTTTATTATTATTATTATTATTATTATTATTATTATTATTGTTGTTGTTGTTGTTGTTGTTGTTGTATATATGTATGTATGTATGTATGTATATACTGTGTTGGAGTTACTGCAATTGTTTGGAACATGCTGTACTGAACATACGGATCATTAAGCCCACACTAATTACCCTTAAACAGCAGCGACCCACTGGGATTACTGCTGAAATTTCTGCGCACCACATTACCACTGGTTTCAACTAAACCTGGAATCTGCTGCATTATAGCCAACCCCCTTAGATTGTGGGTTACATCATATTCATTACAATTTTACAAACATCCGGCACTGCTCTTGTTTCGCCTTGTCTTGCTAGAGGTCTGTAGGATTTTACTGAAATAAAACCCATAAAGAGATTCTGAATGCAACATTTAGCTTTAACCTCATGCTTAAGCAGTGTAGGACCATCTCATCCATTATGATGTAGGTCATGTCTCTGAAGTATCGTATCATATAATAGTTGTTTAGACAGAAATTTGTAAAGTAACCCTTCTCCCATTTGGATACACCTACGATCTCAGACCGAATCTAATTAATAATATTAATTGGAATTGTCCGATTAACATTCAAATGAGGATCATCACCCATGTTTTTCATGGTGCTTATCTTAAAAGTAAACACTACATCCAAGCGTGATAGTATGTTTATCATTCTTCTCCTCTGTCTCCAAGGGCAAGAACTTTGATGTGTACATGCATAATAAAATTCCATGGGATTTCACATGGTTCCCATTTGTTAACAGAGTTGAGGTCTTCTTCCATATGTTCTGGTTTTAGCCTGTTCGCATTTGTTAGGCACACACAAACTGGCCTCCAATGAAGAAATGTGAGGATGATCAGATCCTTTACTGAGCCAGGATTCCTACTGTGAATGATTCCATGAGCACTCACAACAGGTGGAAACAGTTGGGCTTCATCAATGTGTTGATGTTATGAGGATATTTAGTGTGTTGTGGTTGCCAGGTGTTTACTATGTTTGTTTGTTTCTGTGAACCAGTCAGTAAGTCACGGGCCATTGTTTTTAAAATGATTGAGACATGTATACAATATTGCATTCTTCCACTATAACAACAATAACAATAACAATAATATGCATTCAAATTTCGTGGTTTCTTTTTGTAACACACACACACACACACACACACACACACACACACACACACACACACACACACACACACACACACACACACATATCTATGTTTATTATATGCCCTATTATAGTAAGTTTATGTACATCTGAAAATCTTATTTGTTAGCATTTCTTGGATGCCCAGATCTTTGGATAAAGCTATTATTTCTTCATCTTCTTGTATTGATATCCATCTTCATACTATCAACATGAATTACTCATTTAACTTGAGTGAGTAATGTATACAGTCACACACACCTTGTTCAAATAAACTGACGTTTGTTAGAAAAATGGGAAAGTAAATTATTGCCATGCTCATACATTGTTTAATATGAATGCTGCTATATATGCTGTTGTATATACTGTATGCATGATGCATTGATCTTCTTGGATTCTACACACACACTTTGCATTGTTGAGCTTGAACAAGCACAAGGCTTGTGGCTTTCATCAATAAATGGGCAATGTTCAGTTGTCACAGAGATGGCTCTTACCTGTTGATGGTCTTCTTTGAAGCCACAATAATGCAAAATGCCAGCATGTATTATTACTAACTACTATCGGTAAACAAGAAGATTCTCTTCTTACATGGCCTCCTCCTGAGGGGTCAAATGTCATTGCTGCCAAACACCACGAAGATGCTGAGAGATATTAATTGTTCTGCCCAAAATTGGTCAAAATACTGTCTGAGATTGGGTGTGTCCTGGTCAACAGTGGCCTCTCTATAATTACTGGGAGAACCCGGCTGCTCTGTTGTGTTTTCTCATGGTCAGTGTTGACTCATTAAACGTGAACCGTTCCATTCAGTAATTGCCTGCCACTACGCTCCCTCCCACCTCTTTGATTCTCAGCTGATGTGACTTGGGGTATTGCTGTGGTTTCCTGACTGCAAGCCAAGGTTTCCCAGCTGAGGAGACGATGAGAAACGGTCAAATCCTTTCCAGATGTTCCAACCAATGGAACCAACGGCCTTCATTTATCGACAGAGGAGTTAAAAAAAAACAGGGGTGATTCCCTTTTCTTCTACAGCAGCAGGACTCATACTTGGTGGTGACCTGGTGGGGAAAATAGGGACTAATGTTTGTGGCCTCACTCACTGACATCATGGGTGCTTCCTAAATTAAAATAACACTACCCTGTCAATGCACAGCGCTTAAATTTATGCTACTAGTTATAATTTAAAGAAGGGAATGAAAAAGCACATTTGATCATCAGAAAAAAAAATCTGCATGAAAGGAATACTGTTTCCGACACAGCCGAGAAGCCTACTTTACTGAAAGTAAACCTTAGATTTTTTGGTTTGTGCCTTGTCTTGAAGTTTTGTTGCCTACTTTCAGAAGTATAGGCCTATTAATTCCTTTTGAGGAATTCTAGAATAAAGTATGGAAGCTTTTTACTAAATTTGTATGCTGCCACTATGTTGTGTTTGGTAGGTCTATTTATCTTTTAAAATTAAATTTCTTACAGGAATGTAAGAAACCCCCTCACTGTAATGTTAGAAACTTAAGTAAATATAAGAAGTGGTAAATGAGCTGGTTAGCTTGGCTATGTCTGCAATACAATTCAAACAAATAACACATTTTCACTTAGAATGACTGACTGCACAAATTTATTGCACACAGTTTGTGTGCAAAAAAAAGACAACGTTTAGAAACAAAGCAGAGTTTAGTTCAGAATGTTCACGAAAGGAATTGCCTGGAAGAGGTTCAAAGTGTCTGAATCTCATAATTCTGCAAACCTCTTACCACCCATCTTAGCTGCTACTGGTTCTCATCATCATTCTTTGGACAGCCTCCTGAAGCCCAGTGACTTAGCTCAGCAATGCATGTTGTAAACACGATCAGTCATTTCTGCATGACAACATTTCAGCTTAGCAAGTACGACCTTTATTCAACCTCTGACCTTTAACTGCATCATTGTTACTCAATTCCATCTTTAGTGTGCATGCTTTCACTAATTAGTAAACCATTAGGCAAGGCAAGCCAACTCCTGGTTTTATGAAGCACATTTTATACACAGAGGTATTCATGGTGTAACACAATTTGAGGTAAAAAAAAGAAACAAGGACAGGATAAAAGACAGAAATCAAAGTAGAAGTGAAGCACTTTTTGTGCTGGGTGTCAGACAGGAGGAAACTGAAAAGACATGTGAATATGATATTAATATAAACATCAATGATTAAAGGAAACTATTTGTGTCATAATTGGATGCAAGTGGTTCTTCAGGCAAATCTGCTTTAACAAACAAAGCGCACTAATATTTTTTGCACTGACAATCAAAGATAAAATTTTTGTGTACACTTTATGGACCGTAACATAGCAAAGGTGTACTGCACAATAAATACAGAATGACAAATGTTCCCGTGGCTTTTACCCCAGGTTAATTCTTGGTGTTGGAGCAGCTTGAACTTTAACTGACATGAGGAACATATGAGTTCTTAAATTCATCAATAAGTTCCTTAAACCCTCGCATTCACATTTCACACTTGCAGTAATATCCTGGAAAGTCATTTTGGTCACAATACACATTCACACGCTGAGTGAAATTCATCCAATTATTTAGATTTACTGCACTGACATCAGCTTCAGTAATCCAAGCATGTTTGATAGAATTTATGAAGTCAAACCTAGCTTCTGGTAATTCTTAAACATGAGCTTTGAAGAACAGTATAAGTTATTAACAATTATATGAAGCAAAATGCTTACATGTGTATAGTATGTAAGGGCCAGTGAACAAGCATTTAGGTGTTATTATCCCAGGTTTGCTTTAGCCATTAAGAATATCCCACATTACCTGCTTTGTACACCAATTTTATTATGTCAAAATTGTATTGAGCAGTGTGATTTTTACAAATTTGAACGGACTGGAAACAACTGCCATAAATATTTAATTTAATCAATATGTTTTGGATCATTTATGAATATTACAGCAAATACAAACACCAGCTATCCAATGTTTAGGTTGTGATCTTGCAAAAATGAGTAAGACAGTGACTTAATTTAGTCCTCCAAATGCAGGAAGATAAACTATGGCAGAGATCAGACAGGATGCATTTTTTTCAGTGAAAGGAATCTTTTTCCTGTTGTTTTCTATAGGCAGTAAGGGATTTGCACTCATTACTTCACTGAAAAACATAAAAAAACACAGCAAGCTGCTCTTGCTTTTAAATTGTAGGCTTCAACCAAAAGGCAGTTGGGAGAGTGTAGCAAGGGCATGAGTGATCTCCTATAATGGTAACCAAGACTTTGCCCTTATGCTGGGGACACAGGAAAAGGTCAGGGGGTATAAAAATTGATGACGTTTTTTTATGTTGGGTGCATGAACAGACAGATAAAAAGGTTGCCTATTGATGGTACTGTTGGAAAGGTCATTGGGTCTCAAAAGTCAACAGCTTTCTCAAACAACAAATTTTGTGTCAATAACAGGCAGGGATATGTTCATTGAATATTCCGTTTTAGCTAATGTAAAGCTCATAGTGAATATTTTTAGTTTTTCCTGTTGGAATCCTCAATATGCCCAACAAATATCATGACAATTTGATTATTCGTTTTCAAAATATGTTGTTCAAAGACTACTAAGTAATTAGATGTAAATAATGACATAGTTCTTTGAGATCTCCTAAAAGGACAATCATGTTAAATTGTAGTAGGCATAGTCTAGAGGAAAATCTGGAATTTTAGGAAATCCTAAAATTCGCAGTTTGATGGATTCATTAATGGTTGGTTGAGTAATAGTGAATGACATGAAACACTTTATTACATAGTAGCTGAGTTTGAATCACTAAAAATATTGAACTGGCAGTAAAAATGTTCAAAGAAGTTCAGTGTTTATAAGGTCAGTTGGAGTGTAAGAACACAGTTGAAGCACTGCGTGCAATCAAAATATGTGTTGCAAGGAAGTGAGTTAACAAATTGGAAGAGCTAAAAACTGAAATGTCTGATTTTAATGTAGTCTTGAATACTGTTTCCCGTCATGTACAGTTATTGTATACACAACCAGACCATTTTTGACAGAAAGCCATTGCTGGGCGCCTTGCATTGATCCAAAAAGTTTCCTCTTGTTCAAAAGAAGAGCAGTTAAGCAATTCCCTTAAAAAGTATTGATGTAGAGTTTTCCCTTACAGTTGGTAAGATTTCATAACCACAGTGTGCCCTGCAGATTAATCTTTGAATTTCACCACACGTCATATACATGAGTATTCATAGTATATCCTTCCATGCATTCTTGGCATCAGAGGGAGAGCAGTAAGAGACAATTTGTGGAAGCGGATATTTCTCTCTTCCTCAAAGCTTGTCCCATCCTGAGCTAAAAATGAAGTGGCCTTTGCTGTAAAGCCACTTGAGTTGTTTTAATTAACCTTACCACAAAATGCCTTTCTAACATGAATGACATCAGCTCTCTGATGACAAACAGCAGATGGTCCAGATAAGGGACATCATTGACTTCCTGCTTTAAGCCCAATTGCCTCAGACCATAAGGCAGCTCCATGTGAATATTGTGCCCGTCTTCATTTCCCAATTTCCAGTTTAATGTCACTTACTCAACCTCACGTACCAACAAGGAAATGTTAGGCATGTAGTCAAGCTGCTGGCTACTGCAAGAAACACAAAATCCTGTGACATTTAAAAAATCATGGTTTAAAGGGAAACTTTAGAATCAATGTTTCAGCTAAGGAGAGATATGAATGTGCACATGGAGCAATTTGACATAAGATTGATGAATAGTGAACATGGCTCATTATTTGTGCATACACAATCCAAAACATTATTTTTGAGGTGCTTTCATAGATAATCCACCACTAATGCAGCCAACAACAACCTGTAAGCCTCCATTTCCTGTATTGCATCACCATTCACTCAAGGAGTAAAAAGTGTGAATCACAGGTTACTGATCCTGAATACACACGTGAATGTTGTTTTTCTGCCCCCACCCCCCTCCCCAAAAGCCTCATTCCCACCATTACAGTAATACAAACACCCTTCACAGCTCTTGCAGGGGGACCATTTGTCCACTGTCAGTGAATTTGGTGTTGATTAGCTTCTTGTGAGAAAAAATCAAGTCTTGTGGGCACTACTTTGGTCCATCAGTGTGTTTTGACAGGAAAACACGTGTGCTTTCCCATGACGTGAACAGAATGGAACATTCAAGCTGGTTCTGTGTAAATACTGTCAGAAAAAATGGAATATCTCAATTTGTTTAGGATGTTTTATTTATTTGGGCACTTTAAACAATAAGGCATATGAAAAAATATGAGATTGGCACATGGAACCCCAATCCTGTTCAACTTTTTTTAATGCAAAGTTATAATCTCTGAATAGAATTTGTTTAAGAATGTTAAACTAAATTCATGTGGCTGAGTCAGGCAGAATTGTTAGAAGTAGAGGTTTGCGCCAAAGATGAGTCCTCTCATCCATTCTTTTTAGCCACAATGGAGACTGGAAGAGAATGAAGTTTTCATGATATGCTGATACCTTACAGATAAGCTACAACAATGTTTAAGCTACACGAAGAACTTTGAATAAGATAATATGACTGTTAAAATATTTAAAATATTTTTTATGACTGTTATGTACAAGGATATGATGAGAATGTTAATAAAACTGAAGGAATAAATAAAGCATTGTGAAGAGCAAAGACGCAGGCACCAAAAAGGATGGCACATTTTTAATTTATTTCTTTAGCTTTAGACCTTCAAATCACAGACCTTCAGTGAAGGGAGACCTAACACAAAAAGGCACCCAGGCTGACAGCTGGATTGCTTTGAAACAAGTCCTCTTCAATTTGAGACTATAGCTAGTTATTAAGTATGAAGATGTGGAGGACTGAAAATATAATTAGTGCACCTGCAGCTTAAAGAGGGGGAGACAAGACTAAGATTTGTGACAATGATGGGCATCTGTGTAAGTGTGTATGTCCCATTAAGGATCATAACAGAGGAGTGATAACAGAGAGTGCAAGAACATAGGGGAATATGTGCATAGTCGACAGATCCACCTGCCACACTGTGACACATGTAATTGGTCCAAGCAGAGCAAGCGAGAAATTGAACAGTAGTGTGACATGAGTAAAATAACTACTCTCATGACTGTGTCCTCTTTTTGCAACAAAGATTGGGGAATTAGAAAGCCCAACTCCACATTACATCAAAACCTCTCATTTTCACAAGCATAGGGGGATCAAAACAGGATAACTGTTGTCCACAATCCAGACTTGCAGTAGTGCCAATTTAAAGTAGTGTAAGCTCTTGTTCATCAAATTAGAAAACAAGATAGAATTCTCCCTCAGTAACTCCTAAGATAATCGTTCAAGATGATTTATGTGACTATGATTTATAGATGGATTTTGAGGGATTTACTGCAGCGTGGAGCCTATGTCAATAACCTCACAAATAACTTGTTTTACTGTTAAAGGTCTGATGAATTACATTATTCACCTTAGGTTCGTAATTGGAGGATAATAATGATGGTCTAGGGCCAGCACATCTGTTTAAAAGAACTGTGGACTACATTTTTTTATTCAAATACCCTTTTAGCAGTAACATAGTAGCATTATAGAACTTGACAATGTGTTAAACACTTTTGTGTTTATTCTCATGATGTATGTCAAATTACACAACTGAATGACGACACTTACGAAAATTATTTATATTAGCCAAAGGCCTCGCAGAATCAAATGAATCCCATATTATATTATATTATATATTAGAACTATAGTTATATGTTGTAAATCAGTATAAGCACAGCCCTCTAAGGCTATTGCTATTGGGTTTACCCCTATGCGCGGCACTGAGAAAAGCTTGTCTACACCTCTCCTACGTCTGCACCTTATATTGAGACCTGGTCATAGGCTCCCATAGTACCTTTTCTTCAGCACTGAAAACTAAGATCCACTGAGGCCTGGTGCCTATAGTCATAGAAACTTCTTGCTGAAAAGACATTTCTCTTATTCTTTTTATATGTTTATTTACAGCATTAAACATTGAAATGTATATTGTAATAGGCTATATATTAACTTATTGGGAGAAAACTGGTAGTTATGTGTAAAATCAGATATTGATCACCTCCATATCGCCAAAATGTCGTGATCCTCGTTGCTGCGAAGCTTCGACTCTAAGATTGACAGTCGAATCAGGCTCTGCCCATCGAAGCATCGAATCTTTGACTATTGGAGGTCAGCCCTACACCAAGCGCAGACCCACCTGCCCAGAGGCAACAAAATACAATGCACACAGACGAGAAGATGCCTCTCATGGAGTGCGCCCTGATACTGTCCTAGTGAGACTGCGCTGACAGGGAAAGCCTCTTGGGCCTGTTCCTAATAGTGCACAAACAGGCGCTGACAACGGCATCAGGCAGCCGTGCGCGCCACGTAGCAGGCTCCTCATGGAGGGAGGAAAGAAGCCCTAGAGAGTAGTAACCCGTGAGTGAAAGGAGCTGGTGATGCTCTTAGGCATCAAAGCAGAATTAGGGTGTCGGACACCAGAGCCCCTTCAGGAAACGCTTCACCAGCAGGTGACCAAACCCTTCATGACAGGACGAAATGGCGGAAGCATAGGCCTTGACTATACTGAATTCCAGACC
>JAPMOB010226891.1:0-23528 GCA_029875015.1 Lepomis gibbosus
CACACACACACACACACACACACACACACACACCTACAGATGCAGTGCTGGAATTGCCCAGGTCCTTTAGGACTGGCTCGGTCTAATTAATGAAGTGTTCACAGTTCTAATTAACAATGTGAAACGAACATGCCTGCAATCAAAGCTAGATAATTAACCACTGGTGGGCGGGAGTGGGGGTTTGTGTGTCTGCCTGCCTGTGTGTGTGTGTTTGCTTAATGAGAGGCCTGGAGTGTATCTCAGCAGACCTGACATGTTGCCACTATAGTTAGCTCTCTGCTACAGGCACCATGATAGCTCAGCAGAAAGCGAAGGGTTGTTGAGGTACATCCTCACACAAGATGGATAACAGAGATGAATTTTGCCTGCCCATTCCCTGCTTACATTATTGTTTCAGCAATAAGTACTGCATGTGAATTAAAACTTCAGCTTTTGAAGAAGCATGGATACGATTGGCCAGCGTTGGCTCTCCTTAAAACACAGTTAAACACACCTTACATTTGTATCAGTTTACTATCCAAAGCTAAAGATAAAAGAGCTGAGAGTGACTACGGCATTAAGAAATAATTAATATACAGTATTTGTTGCATTTGATTGTCAAATTATTGTGGATACACACTCACTTGCCAGTCTATAATGTCAACCTACTTAAAACCATAGGAGACTAACACGACATCCACAAAATAATCTTTCATGAAGGTTATAATGTTCAGTTTTTTAAAACCGTTTTAGAGAGAATTTTATGATAATTTAGGAGGCTGTGTGTCTGGCTATACAGCTGTATCATATTATTTTACTGAAAGGTCTTTCTAGCATTGATAAGGGGTCCTAGAGCTCTACTTTCAACTATCAAATGAAGGAATAATAAAATCCCGTCACACAGTGAACAATAATTCGAATCAATACTAGAAACACCTCCCAGTATAAAGCAATACTGTCAAGTTGAATTGAGCCAGGTGTAATTAATAAACTGGTGTTATAACGTTAAAGAGGTCACACTCCACCATAATGGAACCAACTAATCTAGGTTGCTATATAAGTGCCTACCCGAAAATGGTTGAAGGGATACTACTGCACTAACACTGAATGGGACACTAAGTTTGCGGACACAGTGACATTACCCACAGGGTATTTACAGGGCTATGGTTCATATCTACTCACACCACATTGAAATTAAGCACATTTGGATATGAAAGCCCAAACCACAAAGTCAGTTTCTATATCCACGGGCCAAAATCTAAACAAAATGAAAATTGTAGTGCTGACTGGAAAGGGCGGGATGCTCATAAAAAGCCTCTGACATGACCCTGATGATGGCCAAAATGTTTCAGATCTTGTAATTAACAGTACTTCCTTCCTTTAGTGTTTAAATGGTGTCAAGTTTGTCACAATGCCAGTTTTTGCTCGATACCACAGATTACACTTTTTCTAGTGTAGCAGCTATATACACGTTCTTTGCACAAGCATGTTTTGAATGGAGCCATGCTTCAGTTGGTGATAAAACAGATGGTCCTCTTTCAAACAACCCCTTGGAGTTCTAAATTAAGGTAAAATATGCAGCATACTAGAATAAATAATAAGCATATTTATACACCTTTAGTGGATGGCAAGGGTTTGATTATAATTGACATTTGAAATTGAGCGTGCTTATGGGCGGAATACCTTTTCTATTTTGTCCACTTCATCATCTTTTGCTCCGTGAGCCACGTGTTTTGAAGGTTGCGTTGGACCCATTGCCCCTGCAGCAGCCCACTACATTCATAATTTACTATCACACGCACACAGGAGCGCGCACAGATACACATTCATTATTTACTGTGGGAATGTTCTTAACGCATGGCTCAACACAGGCACCCAAATAAACCCCGGACAAGGCACAGACATGGGGGAAAAGTGGGTTAGGCTCACACACTCAAACACATTTAAACATAAAACCAACATATATTGACATATTTACACTACTTAATGTTTCCACACAAATAGTTTTTTTTCCCACCAATAACTACATACTAAGTTACACAAAACCACACACTTATTCCTACACACACGGGTGTGTTGCATGCCAGTCAGAATCTTGTCATGCTGGCCTCAATAGGTGGGCGAGACAGTCAGGCCAGTTCATCAGCACACTGCTGTCCATAATAGAGGAGGTATGGGAAAAGGCTTTATGAAATGTAGGCCAAGTTAGTCACCAAGAAAAGCGCTGAGTAAAAGTCCCTCTGTTCAGAAATAGAGAAGCTGTGAAGCAGAAGAGGCTTCATTAATTTAAAGAAAAGGGATAAAGTTACAGAATTTCATCACCCATTTTAAATTAAGCATTCACTTTGCCTTTGGGTTGCCTTGCAAGAAGACAAGAGGACTTCTCTGAGAGTCTCTCTATACACAATACCTCCTGATCCTCAACTGATATCTAAATTAAGTAGACTAAGCTGATAATTGTAATGGCGGAGCCAGCCCTGTTGTAGAGGTTACATTTAATTAATGCTGTCTGTGTTAACTAATTAGATTAGCTATTGATTTTTCAAAGAAATGAACAAAGGGCATTTATTTTTTAGGCTAAGCTTATAAGGACTTTAAAGTTTTATATTCACACAGTATCACTTTCTTATCCACCTGGTAAATGCTGTGTGTTTCTTCCTGGGGTAATGAGCATTTTTCATTATATGTACCAGGGAATAAAAACATCTCATAGTACCTTTTGTTATCTTGTTGTATTGTCTCCATCCTCCCACATATGCTGTAAGATGCACCATGTTCTTTAAAAGTTATGATTAGATTGTGACATTACAGTTCACATGTCATTAAACCCTTTTTATAGGCCAGAATTCATATTTACAAACCAGCTCATTCCCAGTTGAACTCACTTCCTGTTGATGTGCATCCTTTAAGGACTTTATCTTTATATAGAGGCATATTATGCATATTATCTGTCATCATGTGTTTGGTATTTCAGTATGGATTCCCAAGAATTAGATTAATGAATAAATTACCTTCAGATGTGAAACCAAGCCCGCAAGAGAGAGGAAGACGGGGCAGGGAAGCAAAGTGAAAAAGGAGAGCGTACATGGGTGTTTTATTAGGAGGAGAGTGAAGGAAATGGAGGGAGATGGGAGGCATGCGAAAGGGGTGAAAGAGGAACGGAAGAGAGAAGGGTTATATTGGGAAGGTGTCGTCATTCTTTCCCTTTTAGTGGACGAGCTGAGGATTTGGAGAGGAGGAGAGGGGGGATGTCACAGAGGAAATGGACTTGATGGGCTGTTTGGTGCAGAAAATCGAGGGATAGTCTTAAAAAATGTAAGTGAGTGCCTTTGTGCACGGGTGCATGACAGCGTTTGTGCGTAGGTTGTGTGTGAGTGTATTACACCCTCCAATGTGCAGTTCTGTACCCGACCTCAAATTGGAAAAAACAATAACATAGACACTGCAGCACTGGTTTGTTGTGGAAACCTCAAAATGATGTCATCTGATTGGTCTGTTTGAGGGTTCCCTTGTATTGTAGCAGTGAAATAACATGTTTCTGATGACTATTACAACTGGGGTCTCTGCCCCTCATTTTATTTGCTTGCATCTGTGTTTTGTTTATACCACCGTATCCAATAACATTGTATTTAAGAGACATTACAGATATTATTATTTGGAGGCCATAGTGGTTTTAAATGATGTTAGAGGTTCATGGCACAGCTGAGCAATGATTCACTTTGTCCTTAATTCACTGCTGTTTGTAAGTCTCTAAAGTGGAAATACATACAATTTTTTTTTTTTTTACTCAGTTCTAAAGACTACTCTGTTAAATAGGGTTCATTTACTGCAATAGAGGCATTGAATGTCATTTGGTTTAATGTAGTTTGCAATGGAAAGTGACAAGAAAGATGAGAAGGTAGGAGATGTGACAGAAGCTCCTGTGTGTATTGTAGGAGTGTTGATTTGATGGTTTTGTGAAACCATTTTGTAAAACTAAACATTATATTCTCAGTCTTTGCTTAATGTATGTAAACAGACACCCTATCTATGTCAAAATTTTTAATACCTTCTCTATACCTGCATACTGTATGTGCTGCCTTTTTACACACTCTACAAGTCACTGTATAGAATGTACTATTCATCTTCTATGTGCAACATCTAAACAGAAGCTACCCTTTTTATCACTGGAAGCCGAAGGTTGTTGTTTTCCTATTTACCTCTTTTGCTATGTTAAAAACAGATTTAATCATCATTCAAAACAGATTCAATCAGTCTTTATAACTATTAAAGTTATCAGAAACATTAATTGGAATCAGCGAAAAAGGACTGCCTTGTTGTTTGCTGTCTATTATATTGCTTAGGAAATGTCCTCTGACCGGGGTTACTGGTACGGGACTGGAAATATGCAAAAAGGTTTCGGACAGTTTTGACCTTTTTAGGTTAAATGTCTGTCCATGTTTTTTGGTGCTCTCTTTTACAGAGTAAATACGCAAACCAACATTGCACTATCTAATACTAATACTTCATACTGTGCTTGTAGTGTTAAAGGATAAGGCAGGTCATGTCCTATATTTTTGATTGTTTGTGGAACATTTGGTTTAAACTACAGTTCCCAGCTGTGTTTTAAAATAAACTAATAGTGACCTGTTTTCAAATTATTTTTTTTTTGTCTTCAGTACGAAAGAGTGGACGTGGGCCCGAGTGCGAATTACTTAAAAAAAAAAAAGAAAAGAAGTAAAGCCAGTCTTGTTCTTAAAGAATTTGGACCCAGCTGGCCCTCGTCAGTAAGTCTTTCGTGTTGACGGTTTGCTCTGGTCTGTGTTTACAGAGGTGCATCTATTGTCGTAAGCGCTGCGCAGGGAAGCGGCAGGCAGGGGCTTGTATCCAGTGCTCATGTGGCCGGTGTCCCACCTCCTTTCATGTGACCTGTGCCCATGCTGCCGGTGTAATCATGGAGCCTGATGATTGGCCATATGTCGTGTCAATCACCTGCCATAGACACCAATCACGGAGTTCGTCGGCTGTAAGTCATAGGACAGGTGTCTCTAGAGCTGTTATGAACCAGGCTTTGCTCAGTTAGAAAGGACATGGCAGTGCATTTGCACTTTTAGACCATCAACTTTTATGTCATTCGTAAAATATTATTAGGGATAATTGGTTCTAGTGTAGACACAATAGTGATAGGTGTTACTGTCATACTGTGTAGTAGAAGTAGATATATGAATGTTGATTTCAAAATAAATGTAAGCAGAGTAAAAGGTGGAGAGGTGGTTTAGTGTAGGAATATAAATATGCATATTGTTAGAATGTCTTTAGAAATGCAGTGAAATAAAATGTATTGCTTCAGTGTTCATCCTTGGAATGCAAGAAAAGACTTGCTTTCTTACTTAGCTTTGGTGGTATCTGTCTAGCCATGCAAATAGTGGCTAATTATAGTCAAAAGGGATTTTTAAGGAAAATAGGGAGGTCTCTGCATTATAAAAAGTAACCGATTTCTTTTTTTTAAATGTTATTTTTAAAAGCTGTGAGCTACTCAAAACAAAATTCCATTCATCTCCATTGTAGTAGGGGGGTGGCGGCAGAAAGAAAAATAAAACTATCTGCATGGCTACATGCCATTAGATGTAATTAAGAACATGTTGGCTTTTAATTTGGGTAAACATCTTTTTAAAATGCAACTGAAGTGTACTCATCACTCACCATACAATGATGTACTATCACAGAAGTTTTAGTTTAGTAAAATATAATTGAGTAATTGAGTAACTGCATCAAGTCATACAGTAGTCTAATTGCTGCTCTCTGCCCTTTGTCTTTACTAGAAGCAGCGAGCGTGCCAAGCGTCTATCTTGCTGGGCCAGACGGTGATCTCCAAGCACAAGAACCTGCGCTACTACAGCTCTAAGGTCACCCAGATCACCTCCCAGATGTTCTATGAGGTCATGTTTGATGACGGCTCCTTCTCCAATGATACTTACCCCGAGGATATAGTGGTGAGAATGTGTTTAATTTGAGACACGCTCGAGAGGTCAACTCCCTGTTGAACGGGTCATATCAGATATGAAACCCCCTCTCATTTTGAAAGAAGCTTCCTTTGTTTTCAAGGAGGATTATTGGTACTCCAATGGTGATTGCATGAGGGATTATGTGTAAGATAGTTTTAATATCTTACCTTAAGGCGTGCATCTGCAGAAGCAACGTGAGTGAGTCATTTTGAGTAATTTTCTCTCCCTGTCAGCCTTTCTGCAATTACCATGAAACAACATGGATTTCTGAAAAGGCCATTCAAATCAGAATATCATAGGACTGCTGAGTTGTCATGGAGACGGCAAATAATCACTGACATGACCGTTCTTGATTAGTTAAAATTCATGGATTGTTGACTGTGATTATGGTAATGACCAAGTCTCCCTTAGTGAGCTTAACACTGTGAAAAAGAAGTAGCTGTGACAAACACCCACACACGGTTGCTACTGTATTAGTGAGTACATTTCACTAATTTGCATTCAAACCTGAACCTCAGCCTTAATTGAGCTAGTCTTGTTTTAATGTACAGCGAATTGTACACCCCTTAAACTCTTTACTTAAAAGCCTTTTAATAAAATAATTAAATGAAATTATTTTCATCTGGAAAATATTATGACATTGTATATTACACTAAAGAAGTGATAGAATTTCATTTATATTAAAAAATCATCAGCAAATGTTAAGTCAACATTTCAACCCCTCATTCATGTTATAGCTACATTATTTACCAATTCAAATTTGAGATGTAGGATGAATTTACAAATACCCACCCTTGTGTGTGGTGTTTTGTGGAAACTCATTTTACAGCACCTTTAAAAGCCTGCAAGCCTGTTGAGTGTGGAAGGGTCTCATATGGTCTGTACGAGAGGTTGGATGTCAGTCTTAAAAAAGGAATGCGTTTTTCTTACACATTAACAATATACACATGTCAAAAAGAGATGTTGAAATGATGGCGAATTTGAAACTTTCACATCATCACTATATACTTGGGGTACAACGGATCACAAAACTCATGATCTGAATGATTTTGTGGTTTTGAGTCACGGTTGCTGAGGTGTGTGACCTCAGGCATACATAGCAATTGTAAATCGCTTTGGATAAAAGCGTCAGCTAAATAAATAAATGTAATGTAATATAATTGAGGTGCACTAAACATAACAATCATAATCTATTTCTATGATGGCAAGCAGGCCAGTGTCTCAGTTACACCACTGAAAGTGCACAAAGTCGCAGCCACCAGTAGGGCTGAACAATTTTGAAAAAATATCTAAATGTGATTATTTTGACTGATATTGCGATATGATGTGCAAACATATCATATCATTGAGGGAATGATAATTTTTACATAATTATTCTAATTTTGAAAACATGTAAAGTGATTATGGTGGGTTTTTGCAAGGATCTATACCAGGTAGTGTCCATGTGAACCACGGATCAACTACGATCTGTCACACCACTACTACTTAGCAAAAGTTTGTTTTCAGCTCAGGCAAGTGATTTAGCAGGCAAGCTTGTCAACACGCCTTATTGTATTCCACAGCAGGATAGAAAGGCATAATTTCTGAAGTTTAACCATGACATTAACCTCATAAAACTAAAAAGAGTTCTTCTCAACATCAAACCACTCTGAATGTCTCAATGTTTTTCTATCCTTTGAGGACATTTTGACACACTCGGGCACTCACACAGACAACCATTATTCTCTCGTATTTTTAGAGCAGAGATTGTGTGAACTTGGGTCCTCCTGAAGTGGGGGAAGCTGTTCAAGTGAAATGGCCTGATGGGCTGTTCTATGGTGCCAAATACCTGGGATCCAACGTCTCCTACATGTACCAGGTACACATACACACACACACACACACACACACACGGACGTACAGAAGATATACAGATTCATGACGAATGGTAAACGCACGATGCAACCTGGTTTTCGCAGATTAAAATTTTTCGTGCGAGACAGCACTAAACTTGTTGAACTCAACATCAGAACCACGGTGACACCACTGATTTTGTCAAGGTCCCCATGTCTAAAAACGGTGAGGTGGAGAGAGGGAAAAACCAAGGGGACACAGAGATTGAGGGAGGTGCTGATGTCATGACGACTACAGGGAGAGGCGGAGGTGAAGATGAGATTGAAGATGAAAGGATAGATATATAGGAAGCAAAAGCTATTCAGACACAGAGTGGAAGCAGATGGGTAGAGAAAAGAGAGATAGAGAGCGCGAGTAGAGGAGGATGAGAAGGAGGTGACAATCTGCATTATTCAAAGTCACTGAAATATTCACCGAGCTAAGGGTCATGCAGTTTCCACTTAAAGCTTTATTTAGTTGAGCTGGGCGTCAACCATTAGTTATGCACAAATGCATCTGTGACGCACACACTCTGTTTCAGACTGGGTAGATTTTTTAGAAAAAGGCTGAACAAGATCTTTGCATTGTCAAGGTGTGTTCAGGTACCAAGTAGTTTCAGGCTACATGGCGGTCAAAAACTTTGAATTTCTAGAGCACAAAACCTTCATTTTTGAGAGCAATGGGGTAATATGAAAATGTCTTTGAAATCAGTCACACTGCATAATCAGAGCTGTTAACATAAATTACCATAGTAATGGTAATATGAAAAACCTCTGTCTTGTTAATGCACTGTCCCTGCTTAAATCATGTTTACTTTCCTTGATAGGGACCTGATATATGTGCTTTATATTAGATAATGTATTTGCATCTTTACCACAAAGATCACTGCCTTTGATTCAATTCTAGCATCTTTTCAGGAGATTATCTAGCAAATAAATGTATAGATTAAATTACGAATTTTTGAAAGTGCCAAGTGAAAATATACCCTTTGATTTGTGTGTGCCTGGGTGAGAAAGAGGCACATGTATGTAGGTGGATGCACATGCACTTAATATGCAATATTTTGATGTTATCTCAGGTGGAGTTTGAGGACGGGTCTCAGGTCCTGGCAAAAAGAGAAGACGTCTATACTTTAGATGAAGACCTGCCTAAAAAGGTGAAACGTAGACTTGTAAGTATTAGACTTACTGGGCGACACAAAAGTTAAAACACAAGTTTGATACTTTAATTGCATGAAAGTTGAAAAGAAATTCTCTCTCGCCACCTGGAACGTTTTTCTTGTTTACTCATTGATTGTTTCTCGTGTCTCGTTTTCTAGTCGACGGCTTCAAGCATGCGTTTCCAGGACGCCTTCTTCACGACGCAAGGGGAGAGGAAACGGCAGAGAACACCCAATTCACGCTTCCAGAAAGACTATGTGGCCCTGCCAGGCCTCCGTACAACTGCCAAAAGCACATGGGAGCAACGCAGCCACAAAGGGAAATGAAGTCCTGGAGAAGGATCAATGACAAATGAATGCACTGAATCAACAGTGGATGTAGAGGGGAGGTTGTTGGTGCGGGTGCGAGTATGCTTGTGTGTAAGTTCTTTGGATCTACTTCCATCTCAGCTATTGCCCACACAACTTCCCTGTTAATGGATCAAAGGAAACACAAGGGAATGATTCGGGTTAGATGGATGTTGACTTACATGTGCTTGTATAGTATACATTAGTAGCTGGGTGTTTTGACGGGCTGGAGAAGAATTCTGATTGGACAGCTGGACCCTATATGGAATGGGTTAACAAGAGGGCATTGTTGCCTCAGTTGCCTAGTGCTTTCACATCCGTCAGGGAAAATAAATGTGACTTACATTTGTCACATCACCCTTTTTTGAAATGAACAACAAAACTTTTTTCTTTGTACAGTACATGAAAAATTCACAGGTGAGATTTTTTTTCTAAATAGCTTGCCTATGGTAGCTTTTTCGGGATCTGTTATTTCCAGTTTGGATTTTGAATATTTATGCACTTTGCTTGTAGTATTTTCCTCATGTCTTACTGTTTCTCCTCGCATGTTAAACACTGTCTCCTAACTGCTTCTACTGGGCTGAGTCCAATTACACTACAGTGGCTTCCTCTCTGCATATATGAATTGTGATTTGACACTGAAAAATTAATCACTGCTGAATTTAAAAAAAAAAAGAATTGACCACATGTTAATCACAAGGTGAAAGACTTGGACAGGAAGCCATACCTTTGTGTTAGATTCTTTGCCCGTTAACGTGAAATGCTACTGTTGCTCTGTTGAATGAAACATTGTTGAAATTATTTAAAATTAGTATTTATTTTTGGCTTGCTATAGTTAAACTATTGCTAACTGCTGTAAGGAAAACAATAAAAAATTACGTATTTGTTTTTTTTAAAGATTAAATTGTCAGTTATTTTAAGTAATTAGTCAGTAGTAAGAAATTGACTATTCCTGGTGCAGTGGGAAAACATGTTTTTTTGTGACTCTTGAATATATTAATTTTGTGTAGCACGCAACATTTGATGCTGAAAATCAAAATAGGAGCAATAATTTTAAACAACATTTAAATGGTTTGTTTATTAGAATTATTAAATTTGATCATCTTGGAGAAAAGTGGCATTTCAACTAGTGATCCTAGGTTCTACAGATATCGTAGAACCTGTTAAGAGCAAGAAGCGTGTTCCCTGCCTCATGAGGATGAGCAGGCTGATGTGAATATGCAACCATCTGAGTGATGTGAGTGCTTACTGTAAACACCTACAGTATACTAGAAGACAATTACATCAGATTATACGAAAGCTATAATGGCGCTTACTAGTAAAACTATCATTCTAATGTTTGGTCTTTTTTTTCTATAGCGCTGTTAGATAACATGATTTCTAAAACAGAAAATGTTTAAGGTTATGGAATGGATTTTCGATTGAATTACATGTCAACAGAATGAAATATTACTGTTGAACTGGTAGATTAAGACAGAATCAAGCTGTCGTATAGTTAGTGTTATATAACTGTGATAACTGCCTGACCAGCATATGCAGAGGCGCTGCTGTGTTCCCAGCCTTTTTCTTCAAGCAGGGCCTGGAGGAGCCTGGAAATTCAGGATGTATTTAAGTGGCCATGGCCAGACTACAAAAAGCTTTGTACTCCCATGGAAACTGCGCCACAGCCTGCTTCAGATGGCTCTTTGTGATACTGAAGCCAAAGCAAAAAGGGAAGTCATCCTTGATGAAAATGCCAAACAAACACACACACACGCAGCGTATACACTTCCAAGCAACTCTGTGACTTTTAAGTGGTGTAATGTGAGCGTGGCAATCATGCTGCTGTGCAGTCTGGCCTTGTGGTGGCTAATACCTGACATTGTTGACCAAAACATAACTATAAATATTTAAGGTTGTGTACTGAAGACCTATTCAAATAAAACAGGTTTAGTCATTTAGGATAACTATAACCTCCTCTCTTGGCAAAGCCTTTTCTTTGGAAAGTTAACATTTTGTTCCACTTCACGAGTCTCCTTTTATTGTCCATCACGCAGCAGGTTTTGTATCACCTAACAGACAGTCGAGAGGAGGAACTCCAGCTGGGAAATTTCCACTGGAATGGTTTGACTCAACAATGAACTTGTGAAGACTGAAGGCCCATTCAAGTTGGCTTTGCGCCCCCAAACCATTTAATTTACCTCAATTTGTTACAGCTAAACACTTGTTAAACAATGACAGTGCTGCACTGCCGCAGGAGCATGGCAAAAAGCCAAATGGAGAAGCTTATGGATCCCAAGGGCCAAGTGAGTCTTCAGAGCGTCCTGCACGGTCTAACAGAGGAATTCTTGAAGTGGTGGGAATGGAGCTGATGACACATGCAGCAGTGCTTCAGAGGCTGTGATGGGAACAAGACTGATGTAACTGTTCTGCTCAAAGCAAGACAGTCTCTCTGTGTCCCCGTAGAGGCGTTGGAAGATAATTTGCTGTGCCTTTCCAGTGATGAGCCAGACACGAACGAGTAAGGCACTTTCAGCTGCAACTCTCCACTCACTGCAATCGGCAGCCTCAGTCCGTTTCCCAATATGGATTTAACAAGACTAAATGTTTACAGAACGCTCATTACACAGCCAAAAAAGTTGCTGAAACATTTCTGGTTGATGCTGGAATAAACTGGGAGATAAATAGAGATAATGTTGCTGTTCTTAGGGCCTTACACCCTAGTGAAGAAGAAAAATAAATAAATTATGGCCTGTGGATGCCACTGTGGTAACGCTTGTCTATTTGTGCAATGGCCATTTTAGGACATCTTAGACATTGCCAGACTCGACTCAGCTTTCCTCAGTCTAAGCAGCTGTAGATTGTGAGTGAATATTCCCACCCTAAGGCTATTCTTTGTTCAGGAATGCCTATAAAATAATGGTTTATCTGTCAGGACAAACCATGAGTATAGGCTGACGGATTCCATGCCATTCTTATAAAGAGGAATATTTGAATTGGTTGATTGATTGGAAAATGCACTTTTACAGCAAGCAGCAAACCACAAAGCTGCCAAAGAACATAGTTTCACTTTTACACTATCAGATAAACTTACGGATCATTTTCACACAGTCCAAACAAACCACTAAGATCATTCCCATGAGGCCCACTTGCTTCTTTGCCGCAGGTGAGATTGCTCACAGGCCCACTCAGGTCAGGTCAGGTCAGGTCAGGTCAGGTGGAGGAAATTTGGAGTGGGAGGATGTTTTCCACAACTGCAATTGTGAGTGTGTTGGCACACTACATTATTGGCATACTATGGATTAATAACAATACAGCTGAGACTCAAAAAGGGAATATACTTTATAGTATCCTGTCATGATCTAACATGTTGGACAAGTGGTATTCTGAGCTGTCAGTGGCATCGGATGAAAAGTGAAGACCATGTGTCAATTCTCCCAGGACCCCGTCTGTACCAAATTTCATGTCTCACTCTGGATGGATTGTGTTTTCTAAAATTAAATTTCATTTGCCCTCAAAGTTAGTGACATCATCAGGTCAAAACGTATGAACTAATACAGCAAAAATCAAACAACAAAAAATAATGACCTACTGCAAAGATTATTAAAAGATTATATAAAAATACTCCACTGCAAGTGTGAAAGTCCAGCATTCAAAACCTCACTTAACTAATTGTATTAATACCTTAATGTAAGTATCAAAAGTAAAAGTACTATGCAGAGAAATGGTCCCTGTCAGTGTTTTATCATTATATATGATGTTGATGTGCCTATGTTGCATTTTACTGCTGCAAATTTGCAGATGCATGGTTTTTCACTGGACTTAAGGGATGAAAAATTGTAATCTTAACTGGACAATATTGTAGAGGAGTGGAAGTATACAGTTGCATAACATGGAAAAAGTACATCAAATGGGTAATAATACCATTGATATTGCCATATGTTTCAGCTTAGTGCTAATTAGCAAGTTAGCAGCTAAACTAAGTAAACATACCTGAATATAGTATACACACAGCATGGTCATTGTGAGCATATTGCCATGCAAGTTTTTGCATTTATCTTAAACCATTGTTGTGCCTAAGTGTAAACTATGAACTTAAGAATCAGTAGCATGGTGGTACCCTCTTAAGACTCTCACTCTTTATGCTATCTCATATTTTCCCACCACTTTCACTGAATTTGCTGAAGACCACCTGCTATCGTATGCTAGCATGGTCCAGAAAGGGGCCGCTGAAACATGTTTTAGACAGTTGGAGAGTTAATATGCTTTACATTACACCTGATCGTTTTCTAAGCATAGTGTAAGTTTCTAGATAGACTTTATGATGAACTATTAACCATTTAAGACACATAGCTAGCAAAGCAAATATTAATGTTGTTAAAATTAAAGTGAGTTTTAAGTTTGTCAGTGTCCATATACAGTGTGCACTGACAGGAAGAATGCCTTGACATCATCCATCCATCCATCCATTGTCAACCGCTTATCCTGCTTACAGGGTCGCGGTGGGGCTGGAGCCTATCCCAGCTGACATCGGGCGAAAGGCGAGGTATACCCTGGACAGGTCGCCAGTCCATTGCAGGCCTTGACATCATAACATTGACAAAAAGTAAAAAGAGCTTCTTTTTAAAAAAAATCTCTAGCAAGTTCATTTTCATAAATCACTGAAACAGCTGAAACCAATAACTGCTTGAAAGTAAAAAGTCATTGCATGTAGGAAAGAATGCAGTAGGCTGTTAAATATCCCTGTTAAATGGTCTGTACTAATAGTACTAAATTATACATGGTCCTTTAAAAAACAAATACAATCCTTGCCCCAATGTCATCCTTTTACAACATGAATCATTTAAGTCAGAAAAAGGGTGTTTTGAGACAGTTTGGAGCTTGTTACTGTAGCATTTCAAACACGGAAATCACAATTGACTTCTATCAGTGTCTTACCACCAGTGTAGAGTCAGCCAAACAGTCACTCAAATCTTCATTTTAAGCTGGTGTTTTTATCCAAATTAATAATGTCCTCAAAGTTGTTATAATAATACAGACATACAAAACATCAGCCGTAGCAGTTATTTCACTTGAGTTTATTTGTAACAAATGAAACTTGTGTCGACAGAGAACAGAAATCCATACAGACCTGTTTTTCGGTTTTCACACGCTCCGAGAACCAATGTAAGAAAATAAAAAGCACTTGTTGACTCGGAGCAGAAAACAAACAAACAAAAAAGTTTACATTTACAGACCAATTGGAGGTAACTGATCCAGGTAACACACCATATTTTTGTTTTTATACAATTTATAAACTCCAGTTTTATCCATCTACATGATACATTGGGGGTAAAATAGAACACTTTTTTGTGAGACTTCTCTTTTGTGGTACAACAAATCCACAATGTGATGTATTGCACATAACTGCTGTGCCATAAACTGTGATTTCAGGTGCATCCTTTTATCACTCTGTATATCTGATAGATTTTTATTCACTCTTTACCATATTCCTTTATTTATTTATTTATTTATTTATTTATTCAATTACTCTCTGTGTTTTGTGTTATTTACATATACACAACCATGTGAGCATTACAGGGTCCATCTTAACTGAGTTCAAGTAAAACTCCTTTTGGTGGTGGGGGGTGGGGGCTATCAGAGATAATAGGATACTAGTATTAGTGCATAGTACAAAGAGAGAAAGTGCAAGTCTTCCCATAACAGGTGTGACCATAGGGGCATCTCAAAAGTGGTACCATGCATACAAAAAAAAAACGACAACAGGGTTACTAGAAGATGGTGGAAAACTGTCAGCGACCCCTTGTATGGTCAAGCGTTAATGGAGATCTAAAAAGAAAAAGAGACGTAGCTTCTGTCATTGGAGATGTAGCATAGCACCTGAACTTCTCTCAGCTTTTGTCGTTAAAGAAAAAATATATATAACTGTAGACATCAGAATGTGGAAAACAGTTTGACTGATTTTAGGTGAAGGGCTTCAGGTGGGATACATGAGTGTATCCATAGGGTTTGCTATTTTGCTTTTTTTCTCAAAGCTGATAGAGATAGACACTGCCTTTTGGCTTTATATAGATGTCTACATAGCTGAGTAAGTATGGCTTATCTGAGCCAGCTGACAGTCTGTGCCAAAAGTCGCTAGTGTGGCCAAAATTTCATGGCAGTCAAACTGAAGTCACAATGAAAAATTATATAGTCAAAGCTTGTGCAAAGTGTCCCAGGAAGTAAAAGACAGAAAGCTGTCAACATAGAAACTTTTTTCTTTCCACACTGATCAGACTATCCTGCTGATATCCTATTTTGAAACCACATTTGTAGTTGAGTCTCATGTAAAATATGATTAGTAGCTGTTGTTTTTTTTGGATTTAAAGAGATATGATGATGTTGTTGCTGGGTTGAAAGTGATGAGTACAACTATCCAGCCTACACAGAGCCTTCCATACAAAATTTCACAGCCAAAAACAGAACAAACAAGACACTTATTCACATACTGTAACATAACAAAATCATATGCACAGACATTCAGTTCACATATGCACACATATACACAAAAAAAACGTTTAAAGTAACTTTATCAAAATAGGCGTGTAATATAAGGCACTAGAAATCTAAAATCAAAATACTTATTAGATGCTGTTTGAAATATGAGTCCGATCATTCGTTGGTTGCCGTGACACACAGAAGGATGACATCATCTACTGGAGTTGTGACGTGATAAAAGATCTACTTCCTAAGAGGTCGTCCCTCTGTTTGGACAGGTTAAACGGTGGTGAGAACCATATTGAGTGTAACATCCTTGTGTCTGGAAAATGATGCACCGTCATCAGTATCGTCATCATAATGGCATATAACTGCAGTTAGTGACTTGACACAAAAATATATAATACATCTACTTATTGCACACTGAATCAGACAGAGAGAAAAGTCATAGGTGAGCATTCCAGTGAGACAATTGTTCTTTCCCTGACCCCCCCACCCCACCTTGTCTTCCTCATCCCTTTCTCGCTCCCTTCTTGAGAAATCTTTGTGAAGCTTAATTGGATTATTTTTCTCATATACTCTCTGTAGTTGTGTTTTATCTGGCTTTCTTGCAACCTGCACACAGAACATCTTGGCAAGATTCTTCTTTCTGGTAGCAGCAGGGTTAATACTGTACCTCTGTGGGCCCGTTGGGAATTCAAAAATGGCTGTCCTCAATGACACACCACAGGCCGGGTAGAAAATAAGGTCCTGTGTGCATGCGAAATGTGTGTGCGTGGGTAGAGAATACAGGAAAGTGACACCCAATTGTGGTGTTTTTCATAGCATTGTGAACATTTTCCACACTAGATTTGATTGTACAATTTAAAACAGTATCGTATCACTTAAAAAAAAAATCGCTACAGCTCATTGGATTACACAGAAAAAGAAAGAAAAATTACAACTTTGTAAGGTTGGTGGGAACAAAGTCATAAATCTGTAAAAAACAAAAACAAAAACAGAACGTGCCACAAGGAATACCCAGTTTTTAAAAAACAAGATAGTCACATATCTATATTTTTCTAAAAAACTAAATGAATGTTTTACTGTGTGGTGTGCATTTTAAACCTCTCTTTTAAATTTCCCTTATCTTAAATCGTGAAGCATAAGGTTGAACTGGTGGTTTTTATTACTGTATGGTAGAAATATCTTCTTTATCATTCACAGGAAACCAGAGTCTGTTTCCTAAAATAAAACAGAAAAAAAACACTTCTTGGTGTCTTTTCTTTTGGGATGTGTGTTCTTTGTCTTTTTTAATACGGTGTGCTCTGTGTTTTCAGTTCCTGTTGGCAATTCTCTGGTGCTCAAAAGTCCCAGTTCTTTCAGTCCACGAGGCTTCCGTAAGATGAATTTTGTAGACTCCTTCTAGACAGTCCTCAAGATAGAAAAATCTAAATTTCCTGTGACAGCTTAAATACTGTAGCCGGGTCCTGTATTTACGTTGGTGATGCTACACTGGTGGTGGACGAAGTGAGAGTTCCACACCCAAACAATGTAAAGCAACCTGGGTGCTCACAAAAGCACTGAAATGAATAAAAATCAATATTTGATCAAGTATTCTGATTGGAACAGTGGTTGAAGTTGCTTCTTCAGACTGACCAATGGGTGTGTTTGGGCTGAGGGTGGAAGGAAACACCCTTATCAAGCAGGTTACTATGGCTCAGTTAGAGGTGCTGTTTCTGGGTACGGGATAAGCCGATGGTCCCCCTTCACTCTGCATGTGGTGGCAAAAATCTTCAAAGACACATCACAGCCTAGTGCATTAATTCAGGCGGCGTGTGACCAAAGAAAAGTGCACTAGGTGGGATGTGGCATGATTGATGACCACTGGGTTTATGTTGCATAGTGATCAAAGCTTCCCAGGTACTCCAGACTGGCCCGGTAGCAGAACTGGTACTGGTCCTGGAGGGAGGCAGAAGAATATCAAGTCAGTGACAGAGTGGAAAAAGAGATGCAAGTTTGAGAAAGAGAGCAGAGACTAGAAGGGAGAATCATAACGAGCTCACCTCTGTCTGAACGGTGGCAGGTCTCTGGGTGCGCAGCATCTTGACAGTCTGGAAGATATCCACCACACCTTCGTACCTCATCCTCTCCAGCACGATGCTGAGTGTGATGAACACACCAGTCCTCCCTACTCCAGCACTGTAGGGGTACAGGTGGAAAACATATTTAGAGCTGGATGGATTTAGAACTAGAGCATCTGTAGTCATGTTTGATGAACTGAAGTGCCATGTTCACAATCATATAGAGAAGCTCCTCCCACTGGTTATTTTAGTAGTAGTGACCTAAATCTAATTGCTCACACGTGGCAAAGATCAGACACTGTTTGTATTATAAGCAGAAGGAAAAAATGTTTTTCAGATCTTTAACAGAGAAGCGAACACTAATATTGCTAATACAGCCTCATGACTAGGGCAGTGAGCTTTAGGCTAATGTCTAAAGATCCTGACTCTGAGACCCAGTCTCCAAACCCCTCCAGTTTGAATTTAATGGACTGTGAGTGGTGAGCTACTATGCAAGGCACTGACTTGATCAGTGGGAGCAATGGGGCTAAGTGTCTTCCCTGGGGACACCACGACATGTGGACAGGAGGAGGAATTAAATCACAAAGGACGACTCAATCTACTTGCGGACCCACACCTGCCCTGCTGGTATCTTTGTGTTCTCTGCGCTCATTGAAGATGGTCTTTTAGGGTAGATGTGAACTGACTATAAAATATGGTTGGGTGCATATGACTACAAAGTGGCAAGATGACTGGCACTGAAATCATCTGTTGCTTGTCATGTTCATACAGTATCTCTGATCAGTGCGTATGCCAATGAAACATCTAATCCATTCCATATTTGTTTAGGGCACTTGGTAAGATCTGCAAAAAGTGTTTTGTTTTGAACTACTATCAACTGGACATATTCTATTTGAACCCGACTCTAATTTGTTTTGTCTTTACAGTGTTTAGTTCATGTAACTACCACAGTGATCGCATGTACAGATGGATGACAAATTCAGGTGAACAGTATCTTAGTAAGGTGCTGGGCCCCCACAAGCATCAAGTCTCTGAGGGATGAACACCTACAAAAAAAATTCCATTATCTGGTGTTTCAAATCATGGTGTCAGTTCAAAATTCCCCAATGGTGTTCAAGTCCTTGAAAATCCGTTTCTCCACCTATTTATTTAGGGTTTTCTTAAATTTGTCACAATGAACACAGTGATCACAGTGTATAAAATATAGAGGAATTAGTGTGAAGAATAGATCTTACCTGCAGTGCACAGTTATTGGCCCATCCTGGCCAAATTGTTCTTTAGTTTTGTGCACCTGGCCAATGAAATCAATGAAACCCTCCCCTGATTTTGGCACTCCTTGCTCTGGCCAATCAGTAAACTGGAACTGACGAACTGTTCGTGATTGGCCGTCCTAGACGAAGAGAATGTGTTTTTTTAATCATTTTTAAATTACAGAAATAATGTTAATCCAGTAAAATATTATACCTTCTTACAAGCTCACACATAAGCACTAATGCAGGGAGATCACTCACCCTGGCATCAGTGACTTTGAACTCTCGGAGGATGTACTGGGGCATGTTGTACTCAGCCATGGGATCCACCACAAAGTACTGGTACCTGGCTGAGCGCTCTGCCGGCCAATACTGGTGACACTTCTCCTGCAGAAGGACAGCACAGATGCTTCTGTTCAGAGCTTTACATCACGTCTAGGTGATTCAGTATGAATGGAGAACAATGTCTGGATACTTTGTCATGAAAATGTCTGCGTGACTACTGAAATTCATTGTTCACTTGAAGACAGTCTTGTGCCAGATGAGATATGATGTTCATGAAACATAACTCACACCACTATCTCTCTTACTCCATCAATATGTTGCTTGCACTTTCCATACTTCATATATTATTTTTAATGTTGCTGTTTTTTACTTTTTTTTTTTTTTTAAACAAAAATTATGGCAATCGTGGTCCTCTCATGGTGAGGAAATCTCAGTATTTGCTTTTGCTAATAGAAAGACAAGAGAGGAAGAGGAAACAAATGTAGAAGTCCTTCAGTAATTATAATGTTACAGTATGTGTTTGCGTAAAATTGATCAGGTATTCAAAAACAAATCACTATCTGATATTTTGGGTCGCATCAAAACGTTGTTCATCGTTTCAAGAATTGAATTAGTGTGGGTTTGTAAGGCTTTGATCCCTACAATGACCAGATCTACAAGCCTTTACACCAGTAGAATTAGAGGTTTGCTTCCCAGTAGAGCCAGTAACCTAGATGGCGTACTTGATTACATTAGTGAGTCTGAGTGTGTATGTGTGTGTATATATCTGTATCCGTACCCGTCCCATTTCTCTCAGTTTTGTTAGCATGACAACTATGGTGGAGTTGTGTTCCCACAGCATCCTCCAGTAGTCCTCTGTGGTCTCAGCCAGTGGGCCTTGGGTTGCTATGTAGGCCTTCTGCTGCCTACAAACACAAATACATGGATCAAATACTCTAATTATGCACTGTTTTGACTTATTTTACTTCAAATGAAGCTACGTTAGAGTTTTAAGTCTACATACAGTAACTGAACAAACTAAATGTTAAACTAAATGCCACCAAGAAAAAAGGAGCATAAAAAAGATCTGAGTTTTTTTCTGACCTGTATCCATCAATGAAACTGGCGTTGATGTAGTCAGATCCCTCCACCCCTCTGATTGGCTGCAGACACACACGCGTGGTCTCATAGGGCATGATGTTCACCAGCCGGTTCTTGAACTTGTTGCATGGCAGGTTGGCACTCACGAACCGTGATGTGTGGGCCTTGGCACTGGCCAGACGCTGGAGCAGAAAATAAATCAGTATTTTATAATATTAAGCTGACTGACATATGAAGAATCTTTTACAGATTCTTAAATATGGGCCTAAGGAGTTGTTTTGGTGAGAACAGACAAAACATAAAGAAAACTGAGGGGGAGGAAAGAACAAAGGGAGTAATGAGAACAAGCAAGGATGGTCAGATTAAAGGAAGGAGGAGACATACTGGGGGAAATAAAAAAGTAAGTTCAGACATATTCAAGGACCTCATTCAAATGTATTTAGCACAAGCCTTGGTATTCCTCTGGCATACTGGACCACTAAAATTAGAAAATCAGCTTGACTCTGCAGACCCGAGGATATTTAGTCAGACATCTTCAACTGAATAAACAAAGAAATGGGGGGATATAGGGGGACAAGGCCAGTGGTAGGGAATGGAAGAGGGAATATAATAAGATGAACGAGAGGAGGAAGAACAAAATCAGGAGTCGGGGGCAGGAAACCACAGGGCCCCACACTGTCTCAATGCACATATGTGAACCACAGTTGATCCTGCACCAGAGGGGGAAAAAAACCTGGAACACACGCATTCATATGGATACGTGCAGACAGAGAGCACATAGCGCACACTCTCTCTCACACTCGACCATTGGACGACACGGCTTGAAACGAAAGACAGAACAACGGAGAATAGGCAGGGGAAAACCGCAGACTCAGGAGGGGAAACAATGGGGTCTCAGGAACTGAGCCTCGGCCATCGGTGGCTACCGGAGCGCTGTGGGAGAAACAGCAGTACCTTATTTTCTTACAGACAGACTGAGCTGGAAAATCCCATACTAACCGCAAGTTCACCAGTTCATTTGGGCACTCTGAACCCAGTTTAAAGTGCCAACAATAGTAATTCTTCTAGTATTTTGGTTTGAATATGACTCGGTCTTATCAATAGTCTGGCGCACACAAAACTTTTTATTGCTTTGATAGGTGCCATAATTTCAACATCTGTTAAGCTTGGATAAAATCATGCCCTGTTGGCAACCTCTTTAAACTCAGCCAGTAAACTCTCTGTGAAAGGAAACAAAAACAGTTTGTCATAATAGAGTGTTAGATTACCAAATCTTGCCAGAGAAGCTAAATTTCTTTCTTTTCTCTCACACACACACACACACACACACACACACACACACACACACACACACACACACACACACACACACGCTTCAGCGGTCTGTGATTTCATTTGAGGGATGTGATGCTGCTCCTCCATGAGAAATTCCATCCTTTTAGTGTTTTGTTGATGAAGGTGGAAAGTGCCGTTTCTGTCCCATAAGTGAGTGAGATGAAATCTGGTGACTGGCACAACCCTGGCATATGTTTTACATCAATATAAGGCTGAGCAAACAGTTCAGCGAGCGTTCGGGTTCATTGTCATTCTGAGGAGACCGCTGCCATTAGGACAGGAATGCCAGAGCATGGGATGAAGGAGATTACTTAGAGTGGCTTTGTGTTTACTTTGCCCTCTGAGCGTCTGAGCAGACGTGAACCATTCCAGGAAAAATTTAAGCCACCTGCTTTCAATATATACCTGTATGGCTAAAACTGATTCTCCTTCCACCCAGCCAAACCAGACAGGGTCTGCTGAGAACTCGTCTGGCAAGAGGTAAATATCACAGTAAACAAAACAAAAGCAGCAATAATAAAATGAAAATGACAACACTCTGAATCCCTTATTTACGCCCTCTTATTGCTTGAGTGTTAATGCCTATGTTTGGTGTTCTCACTTTAATTTCTGATTAGCTCCTTAGGCTAAATGTTTTAAAACACTAATATGATCTTTTTAATTTCATTTAATTTTACTATAAACTGCAACTTTCTGTCCTACGTAATTTGGTCTTTTTGTATATGCCCATCAAACTTTCAAAACTATGATGCTTTCTAAAACAGTCAGTAGAACCCTGTTACCTTGGATTCAAAAGGTACAATCCTATAATCCCCTTCAAATCCATCCTTCCATCTTGAGTATATGAAACTCTCAGAGGGGGAACCATTAACAGCCCTGGGAAATATGCTCAATGACTATCAAGGTCAGGAATTCAAGGTTCATACATACTGCATATCCTAGCAGAGAAGGTTATACTCAATCTGTGTTGAAGAGAACCATCTTCCTATGAACATCTTCAGCAGCTACTAAATAGATCTGGATGTGATATTGTTTTGACAGCTACAAACGAGAGGTGCTCAGAATCACGTCAAGTTTCAACATCTACAGTTACATAAATGAACTTACTTAATTTGCTGATGTGGACCGTGTGATACAGTCGAAAGCTCCAGAACAGATGAGACTGCTTTGTGAATAGACGTGAGACAGAAATATTTGCTGTTTCCACTGGCTATGTACTAGCGAGAGTGGCATTGTGTATTTGTCCCAGTTACTTTGGCAAAGACGTGTTGTTTTTGAAATCTCCTTTCATTCATTTTAATTGACTTTGCTGTTTATTTTCATTTTACTATATGAGACAATGTTGAGTTTATAAGTTTGGGAAGTACAATTCTGGGATCCTTAACCAACCTCCTTTCTCAGTGTTCTTTTGCGCCATTAGACACCATTAGACACCATTAGACATCAACATTATATTGGACAAAAAAAACAGATATTAAAAGAACCTTTTGGGAAAAAAACTTTTTTTCTTTTTTGCAGAGTTCATTATGAAGCTGGTGCCAGGAACCGGTAAACTGCTTAGCATGAAGACTGGAAACAGAGAAACAGCTAGTTTAGCTCTGGAGCCCAGTGAATGACGCCATTACATAAGCATGACATGGTAAAAGAACGGTTCTAGTCCAGCAAAGAGTTGGTGCCGCTTTGGAACCAGTTTTCCTGGCCGAGAACCGGTTCTTTG